>SJYO01000647.1:40511446-40562485 GCA_006410555.1 Capra ibex
AAGAACTACTCAGACCGATTACCAAACAGTTAAAATAAATAGGAAAGTTTCTTGGTCGAAAACCGAAACAACTAAAAACGATACCAGAGAAAACAAAGAAAACGTAAATAAAGACGGGACTAAAAATTCTAAAGAAAGGAAGATGATTGGGACCCCAAGAGGTAAAGAAGGAAAAGATCAACGAAATCCATATCTCAATCCAATGAATGAACTGACAAAAGGACAAAGAACTCCATACGGACATAACGATACTTGAACGGGGAATCGTGACGAAAATGTCACAGGGTGTCCAAAACCCAACAACACCAAAGTAAAAGTAAGCAGGGATACGTATGAAACTAAAGAAAAAACTAAAGAAGACACTAAACAACCAATAAGTCTCTTCGCACAACAAGTTGGAGGTATACAACCTTAAAAATTGCCAAAAAGAGGGCATTAACTCTAGATTAGAATGACGTAACACCAGTCTTTTCTATGAACCTTACTAAAGTCAAAGAAACTTAAATGGTTCCGATCTAAATACCGGGTCCTACACTAGATGGGACCTCTGCCAAGACATTCATGAACTCTTTTTCAACTTTAAGTAACAAAACTCCATTTTACAGGATATCTATAGTTAATCCAGATTGACCAGATAAAATACCAAATTTCAAACACAAAGGAACAATTAAAAGACAAATCGACTAGATAGGTATCCACACTAACCCCACAATTTCAGAGGGTTATAATAACACAATAACAATTAAAGGGGAAAGTATGAAAATCGTAAACAGAATGTATAACACCACGAGGAGACAACCCACGTATATATAAATATTAACAATATAGAAGAAGAACCTAACTAGGAAACTAGTAATACATCACAGGAAGAAACAGAAGAAAAGTGTCGGAAACAAAATTTCAAATAAAATAGACTATACTCATAACGATGAGGACGAAAGAAAACCAGAGATAAACGTACCTTATAGAAAAAGGTCGGGAAGTGAAAGTCAGACATACACAAGGGACAAAACTCCACCCAGAGAACATCTGTTGTATATATCCCCAGAACGAAAACATAGGTAAGTCGGTCAGAAACAGAAAACCAACCCCGTAGGTTGGGTAAATGCAAATTCCATTAATAACTATTCATACTAGGGTAACGGTAAATGAAATAACAAAACCCAAGAACAAATATGTGGGAAAAACATAAAGGACAGATCTCTTATAGGAAATCGTAAACAACCTCTCGACCAAACCACCACGACTTAAGAGAGTCGAAAACGAACAGACATTTCGAAAACTAAAGAGGAAGTATAAACTTACTCTAGGAACGACCCATGTCATTAGACCCGACATCCAATAAAAGAAAGTAGTGAAACTCATACAGAACGGTAGGGAGGACCAAACTTCTCAAAGATAACTTTCTAGGCGACAATAGGAATACCCTTAGGGGAACACACAATAAACAACAAAAAGGGAACGACGAGAATTATAAACAAGAAACACAAACTAGAAACAATTAAACTAATTATACACAGAACCCCACAATGCGGAACCCAAATAGGACAAACCCTGAGAGACCCAAAGAACCTGAACCAACTAATAAAGGAAGGGGTAAAATCCCTTCAAAAGTTGATAATAGAGGAGTTCATGAAAGAGTACCAGAAAGAAAAACAGAAGAAGAAGAACCTGAGGATACTAAGCCTACAACCCCGTAAATTGTGACAGGACCTCCAGAGACTCTAACAGGAGTAAAGAAAATTAAGTAAAAAGAAAAAAGGAGAGACTAAGTAAATAAAGATGGTAAGATAGAAGATAAAGTGATTAGGATAGAAGACGGAGACAATAAAATAAACAACGGAGGTCTCACCAAAACTGGAGTAAATAACGTAATAAGTAATATATAACTGAGAAAATAAAGAAGATCCAGGAACAATTTGGAAAGAACGTAGAAGAGTTAGGAACAGAGGTCCGACAAATAGACACTAAGGTAAAACTAAAGTTCTAAAACCTAGTAAAAGTGATAGTAATAAACCTTAAGAAATAGTCCCTCTAAGGGATAGAGAAGGAGAAAACAAACCAAACCACCCGTAAATAGGACAAGGAAATGGACGACCCATAAGGAGACAGAGAAGTAAAACAAATATAACGACGCAAACCCCACCTGAAAGACATAAGACCGTCAAACACCTCAAGAGAAATAACACCTCAAAGGAGCGACACCTACCCCAACATAGTCACCGAACAGTTCCAAAGAACCAATCCCTTCGAACACAGTCACAAGACCACCCACCTCGACCTAAAGTAGAGAGACCTCACGTCACTTCACAGGTCATTACTTAATACTCTACAGATACCAAAACCTCATTGAAACCCGTTGGACATATAACCTCAAGTCCCGACACAAGGACATAACGACCTCTTAAACGTACCATACAGAACGAGACCTTGAACAACCAGGAACCCACCATGAACCAAAGTCACATCCATACCTCCGTAAACTACTTAAGGATAACTAATTACAAGGGACCTCAGTCCTCAAGAGACTACAAAAGTCCCAAACCTGAATTCGGAGAACGAAGACCAAAAGTCAGAATAAAAATGTCATCAGAGTTCTGAAGAGGAAGATATGTCGTGACAACTATTTTATAGATCCAATTTCTACTTTTCAAAGAGGTGTCACTCCCTGTGTGTCTCTCCAAGTGTCTCAATGTACCTCTTCTCTTCTCCCTCCTCCATCAATGTCCACTGGGTTTACTCTACTCCACCTTAGCTATCTCCTCTCTCGTTCGATCGGTCATTAGTGAAGGAATACACGCGAGGTGTCAGACCTGGTGAGTCTCTACAAGTACCTCAATATGTCTCTTCTCTTCTCCCTCCTTCCTCTGTCTCCACCGGTCCTCCTATTTTCCCCCTTTACTTTTCGTCTCTCTGTCTAGGTCGGTCATTAGTCAAGGGATTCACAAGAGGTAGTAGACTTTGTGTGTCTCTAAGTGTCACACCGTCTCTTCTCTTCCCCCTCCCTCCTCTGTCTCCGCTGGACCACCTCTTTTTCCTCTCAGGTTTCCTCCTCTCTCGTCAGTTTGGTCATTAGAACGAGAGTTCACTTTTACTCATGACTTCTAACCCAAAAACTTCCATGTTCTAACTATTGTTTATGGTTTTTCGTTTCTAATTTTTAGATCTCATCTCCAACCTAAAAGTTTTTATGTCATAATTTCTTTTCTTCTTCTTCTTTTTTTTTGTTTCAGTGTTCTTAATAATTTTATATATATGTGTATACTTCAAACGAAATTTTTATACCAGAAAAAAACTTTTCATGATCATCCAATATTTTTCCTATTAATTTCCTCATTATCTCCTAAATTTTTTAAATTTTTCAAATTTTTTTCTTTTTTCTTTTTTTTTCTTACTAGTATTTTTATCATTTCTATATAGATCCTGAAAGAGACCACAACAACGCCCGTCACACCCCAATCAAGTAAAAGCCTATCAAGGAACCAGGCCAATATAAAGAGTTCTAGATATCCGGGGAAGGCTACATCAACCATGATTACTGTCCCAAAATTAGATAACGTGGACAGTGAAGATTCCACAAAGGGAGACAAAATCAAAGAAGACAAACGACCAGAGAAGTCACAGACTAAAGGTGGGACTGTGTTGTCCGCACCACCACTTATGAAAAAAATCCGAGTGAACAAGTCAGTGCGACACCCCTCCCTCTCTACGACGTTTCTTTATTGTGACCACACACGAGCGTCACAGAGTCGGTTTTACCCGGACGGGGGTGAGTGCCACGTGTGTCGAGTCCAAGATCCAACGAGCCGACCCTTGACAGACTCCGGTCGGAACCCGACGTGTGTGGAGGGTCCAGCTTCGACGAGTCCGAGTCCGTGAGTCCCTCAGGAGTCTCCGCGTCTGATCCAACCCGGACGCAAAACACGGGAAGTGTCCAGACTCTTCGAGTCCACAAACCACTCGTACCAGTGACGCTGAATAACGGAGAGGGCAGGGACGACGAGTCAAAAGACCCACATACTGACCGCGTGGAAGAGTACGCCTACTACTGAGGAGTCTTGGGGTTCTTCAGAATCAATCGTTTCCTCGTACGAATGTCAAACCATCTATTACAGAGAGACCCCGACGCTAACGAGGTAAGGCCGGGAAGACGGAGACCGAGGGACAGTGGTCTCCCCCTACCAGACGTCGGCCGATTAAGACAAGGTAGGAAACAAGACACGTGCCCGGACCGCCACAGAATACAATCTCGAAAAGTGCACCATCGATAGGGTGTCAGACCAAACGATCGGGTTCAATCAAGCGAGACCAATGGGAGCCCCGTAAGTCCGGACTACGTCGGGTGCTAAGGGACGGGTCGGGGGTGAACGATCACCCACTACCTTCATAGACGTGACGAAGAGGTGACCCCTTAATGGTAATCCGAGCATTAGACTTATTGGTTGTTTAGTGTCCTCTTTAGTTTTTTCTTTAGTTTCATACGTATCCCTGCTTACTTTTACTTTGGTGTTGTTGGGTTTTGGACACCCTGTGACATTTTCGTCACGATTCCCCGTTCAAGTATCGTTATGTCCGTATGGAGTTCTTTGTCCTTTTGTCAGTTCATTCATTGGATTGAGATATGGATTTCGTTGATCTTTTCCTTCTTTACCTCTTGGGGTCCCAATCATCTTCCTTTCTTTAGAATTTTTAGTCCCGTCTTTATTTACGTTTTCTTTGTTTTCTCTGGTATCGTTTTTAGTTGTTTCGGTTTTCGACCAAGAAACTTTCCTATTTATTTTAACTGTTTGGTAATCGGTCTGAGTAGTTCTTCGTTTCCCTCTTTTTAGTTTAGTTATTTTAATCTTTACCTTTACCTCTCTAGTGTTGTCTGTTGTGTCTTTATGTTTCCTAATATTCTCTGATGACAGTCGTCAATGTACAGTTATTTTACCTGTTGTACCTTCTTTACCTGTTTAAGAATCGTTTCGTGTTGAAAGGTTTTGACTTGGTCCTTCTTTGTCTTTTTAAATTGTCTGGGTAGTGTTCGTACCTTTAACTTTGACATTAGTCTTTAGAAGGTCGTTTGTTTTCGGGTCCAGGTCTGCCGAAGTGTCGACTTAAGATGGTTTTTAAATCTCTTCTCGATTGTGGATAGGATGAGTTTGAGAAGGTCTTTGAACGTCTCCTTCCATTTGAAGGTTTGAGTAAGGTACTCCGGTGGTAGTGGGATTATGGTTTTGGACTGTTTCTACGGTGTTTTTATCTTTTGATGTCCGGTTATAGTGACTACTCGTATCTACGCTTTTAGAAATTGTTTTAAAATCGTTAGTCTTAGGTTGTTGTGTAATTTTTCTAGTATGTGGTACTGGTTCACCCGAAATAGGGTCCCTACGCTCCTAAGAAGTTATAGGCGTTTAGTTAGTTACATTATGTGGTGTAATTGTTTGACTTTTTATTTTCGGTATACTAATAGAGTTGTCTACGTCTCTTTCGGAAACTGTTTTAAGTTGTAGGTAAATACTATTTTTTTTTTTTGAGAGGTTTTTCGTCCTTATCTTCCTCATATCGAGTTGTATTACTTTCGATATATACTGTTTGGGTGTCGTTTGTAATAGGAGTCACCACTTTTTTAACTTTCGTAAAGGGGATTTCAGTTCTTGTTCTGTTCCCACGGGTGAAGGTGGTAATGATAAGTTGTATCAAAACCTTCAAAACCGGTGTCGTGAGTCTCGTCTTTTTCTTTATTTTCCTTAGGTTTAACCTTTTCTTCTTCATTTTGAGAGTGACAAACGTCTACTGTACTAGGAAATGTACCTTTTGGGATTTCTGAGGTGGTCTTTTAATGATCTCGATTAGTTACTTATATCATTTCAACGTCCTATATTTTAGTTGTGTGTCTTTAGGGAACGTAAGGATGTGTGATTATTACTCTTTCATCTTTTTCTTTAATTCCTTTGTTAAGGTAAGTGGTAACGTTGCTTTTCTTGTTTTATGAGTCCTTATATAGATGGATTTCTTTGATTTCTGGATATATATCTTTTGATATTTTGTGACCACTTTCTTTAGTTTCTCCTGTGATTATCTACCTCTTTATATGGTACGAGTACCTAGCCTTCTTAGTTATATCACTTTCACTCATATGATGGGTTTCGTTAGATGTCTCAGTTACGTTAGGGATAGTTCGATGGTCGCCATAAAACGTGTCTCGATCTTGTTTATTAAAGTGTTACACATACCTTTATGTTTTTGGAGCTTATCGGTTTCGTTGGAACTCTTTCTTCTTACCTTGGCCTCCTTAGTTGGACGGACTGAAGTCCGAGATGATGTTTCGGTGTCAGGAGTTCTGTCATCATGACCGTGTTTCTGTCTGTGTATCTAGTTACCTTGTTTTATCTTTCGGGTCTCTATTTAGGTGTGTGGATACCTGTGGAATAGAAGTTGTTTCCTCCGTTCTTATATGTTACCTAATTTCTGTTAGAGAAATGGTTCACCACGACCCTTTTGACCAGTTGGTGAACATTTTCTTACTTTGATCTTGTGAAAGATTGTGGTGTGTGTTTTTATTTGAGTTTTACCTAATTACTAGATTTGCATTCTGGTCTTTGATATTTTGAGGATCTCCTCTTGTATTCGTTTTGTGAGACGCTGTATTTAGTGTCGTCCTAGGAGATACTGGGTGGAGGGTCTTACGACCTTTATTTTCGTTTTTATTTGTTTACCCTGGATTAATTTTAATATTCGAAGACGTATTGTTTCCTTTGATAATCGTTCCACTTTTCTGTCGGAAGTCTTACCCTCTTTTATTATGGTTTACTTCGTTGACTGTTTGTTGATTAGAGTTTTTATATGTTCGTTGAGGACGTCGTGTTAAGGTCTTTTATTTGCTGGCTTGGTTTTTTACCCGGTTTCTTGATTTATCTGTGAAGAGGTTTCTTCTGTGTGTCTACCGATTGTTTGTGTACTTTTCTACGAGTTGTAGTGAGTAATAGTCTCTTTACGTGTAGTTTTGGTGTTACTCCATGGTAAAGTGCGGTCAGTCCTACCGGCGCTAGGTTTTCAGATGTTTGTTATTTACGACCTCTCCCACACCTCTCTTCCCTTGGGAGAATGTGACAACCACCCTTACGTTTGATCATGTCGGTGATATCTCTTGTCACACCTCTAAGGAATTTTTTGACCTCTATCTTGCGGTATACCGGGTCGTTAGGGTGACGACCCGTATGCGCGGTTCCTTTGGTCTTAACTTTCTCTGTGCACATGGGGTTACAAGTAACGTCGTGACGAATATTATCGGTCCTGTACCTTCGTTGGATCTACAGGTAGTCATCTACTTACCTATTCTTTCGACACCATGTATACGTGTTACCTCATGATGAGTCGGTAATTTTTATTGTGTAAACTTAGTCAAAATTACTCCACCTCCTTTAACCTCGACTAATATGTCTCACTTCATTCGGTCTTTCTTTTTGTGGTTAAGTTAAGTCAAGTCAAGTAAAGTCAGCAAGTCAGTACAGGTTAGACTCGCTAACTTAACGGAGGGACAGGTAGTGGTTGAGGGCCTCAAGTGAGTCTGAGTGCAGGTACCTCAGTCACTACGGTAGATCGGTAGAGTAGGAGACAGCAGGGGAAGAGTAGGACGGGGGTTAGGGAGGGTCGTAGTTTCAGAAAAGGTTACTCAGTTGAGAAGCGTACTCCACCGGTTTCATGACCTCAAAGTCGAAATCGTAGTAAGGAAGGTTTCATTAGGGTCCCGACTAGAGGAAGTCTTACCTGACCAACCTAGAGGAACGTTAGGTTCCCTGAGAGTTCTCAGAAGAGGTTGTGGTAAAGTTATCGTAGTTAAGAAGCCGCGAGTCGGAAGAAGTGTCAGGTTGAGAGTGTAGGTATGTACTGGTGTCCTTTTTGGTTCGGAACTGATCTACCTGGAATCAGTCGTTTCATTACAGAGACGAAAACTTATATGATAGATCCAACCAGTATTGAAAAGAGGGTTCCTCATTCCCAGAAAATTAAAGTACCGACGTCAGTGGTAGACGTCACTAAACCCTCGGGTTTTTTTATTTCAGACTATGACAAAGGTGACAAAGGGGTAGATAAAGGGTTCTTCACTACCCTGGCCTACGGTACTAGAAGCAAAAGACTTACAACTTGAAATTCGGTTGAGAAAGTGAGAAGTGAAAGTGAAAGTAGTTCTCCGAAAACTCAAGGAGAAGTGAAAGACGGTATTCCCACCACAGTAGACGTATAGACTCCAATAACTATAAAGAGGGTCGTCAGAACTAAGGTCGAACACAAAGAAGGTCAGGTCGTAAAGAGTACTACATGAGATGTATATTCAATTTATTCGTCCCACTGTTATATGTCGGAACTGCATGATGAAGAGGATAAACCTTGGTCACACAACAGGGTACAGGTCAAGATTGACGACAAAGGACTGGACGTATCTCTAAAGAGTTCTCCGTCCAGTCCACCAGACTATAAGGTAGAGAACTTCTTAAAAGGTCAAATAACACTAGGTGTGTCAGTTTCCGAAACCGTATCAGTTATTTCGTCTTTATCTACAAAAAGACCTCAAGAGAACGAAAAAGGTACTAGGTCACTTACAACCGTCAAGGTAGAGACCAAGAAGACGGAAAAGATTTTGGTCGAACTTGTAGTCCTTCAAGTGCCAAGTGTATAACGACTTTGCACCGAACCTCTTAAAACTCGTACTGAAATGATCGTACACTCTACTCACGTTAACACACCATTAAATTCGTAAGAAACCGTAACGGAAAGAAACCTTAACCTTACTTTTACCTGGAAAAGGTCACGACACCGGTGACGACTCAAAAGGTTTAAAAGACCGTATAACTCACGTCGTGAAAGTGTCGTAGTAGAAAGTCCTAAACTTTATCGAGTTGACCTTAAGGTAGTGGAGGTGATCGAAACAAACATCGCTACGAAAGGTTCCGGGTGAACTGAAGTGTAAGGTCCTACAGACCGAGATCTACTCACTAGTGTGGCAGTACTAATAGACCCAGCACTTCTACAAAAAACATGTAAAGAAGACACATAAGAACGGTGGAAAAGAATTATAGAAGACGAAGATAATCCACGTTTGTTAAAGACAGAAAATAACTCGGATAGGAACGTACTTTACAAGGGAACCATAGAGAGTAAAAGAACTTCTCTAGAGATCAGAAAGGGTAAGACGAGAAAAGGAGATAAAGAAACGTGACTAGCGACTTCTTCAGAAAGAATATAGAAGAACGATAAGAGACCTTGAGACGTAAGTCTACGAATATAGAAAGGAAAAGAGGAAACGAAAAACGGAGAGAAGAAAAGTGTCGATAAACATTCCGGAGGGGTCCGTCGGTAAAATGAAAAAACGTAAAGAAAAGGTACCCCTACCAGAACTAGGGACAGAAGAAATGTTACAGTGTTTGGAGTAAGGTATCAAGTAGTCCGTGAGATAGATAGTCCAGATCAGGGAATTTAGATAAAGAGTGAAGGTAACATATTAGTATTCCCTAAACTAAATCCAGTATGGACTTACCAGATCACTAGAAGGGATGAAAGAAGTTAAATTCAGACTTAAACCGTTATTCCTCAAGTACTAGACTCGGTGTCAGTCGAGGACCAGAAAAAACAACTGACATATATCGAAGAGGTATAAACCGACGTTTTTTATATTAGTTAGACTAAAGTCACAACTGGTAGACCACTACAGGTACACATCTCAGAAGAGAACACAACAACCTTCTCCCACAAACGATACTGGTCACGTAAAAGAACCGTTTTGAGATGATCAGAAACGGGACGAAGTAAGACATAAGGTTCCGGTTTAAACGGACAGTGAGGTCCACAAAGAACTGAAGGATGAAAACGTAAGGTCAGGGGATATTACCTTTCCTGTAGAAAAAACCCACAATCAAGACTTTCCAGAACATCCAGAAGTATCTTGGCAAGTCGAAGTCGAAGAAGTCGTAATGACCAACCCCGTATCTGAACCTATTGACACTATAACTTACCAAACGGAACCTCTGCTTGTCTCTAGTAAGACAGTAAAAACTCTAACGTAGGTTCATCACGTAAAGCCTGAGAAAGCAACTGGTACTACCGATGAGGTAAAGAAGACTCCCTAAGGACGGGTGTCATCATCTATATTACCAGTAGACTCAATTTAAGTGGGTAAGATCAGGTAAAATCGAGCGACTAAGGATCTTACAGTTGCAAGTGAGAACGGTAGAGAACAAACTGGTGAAGGTTAAACGGAACTAAGTACCTGGACTGTAAGGTCCAAGGAAACGTTATAACGAGACATGTCGTAGTCTGGAACGAAGGTAGTAGTCAGTGTAGGTGTCGACCCATAACAAAAACGAAGTAAGAAAGACCTCAATAAAGAGGTGATATGCCTTAAATCTTTCTACCATTGCTATTGGGACATACGCCCCGTCGTCTCCTCTGCGCCTACACATCTCGTCAGAAAACCTGAAACACCCTCTCCCTCTCCCACCCTACTAAACCCTCTTACCGTAACTTTGTACATATTGTAGTATATTCTTTGTTTAGCGGTCAGATCCAAACTACGTCCTATGTCCTACGAACCCCGACCACGAGACCCTACTGGGTCTCTCTACCATACCCCTCCCTCCACCCTCCCCCCAAGTCCTAACCCTTATGCACATGTGGGTACCGCCTAAGTACAACTACATACCGTTTTGGTTATGTCATAACAAATCATTTTATTTCATTTTAAAAATTTTTCATTTATTTATTTTAAAAATTTTTTCTTTTTCTTGGACTACGACCCGTTCTAACTTCCTTCCTCCTCTTCCCCTGCTGTCTCCTACTCTACCAACCTACCGTATAGACTGGGCCCTGTACTCAAACTCAATTGAGTTCCTCAACCACTACTGTCCCTTCGGACCACACGACGTTAGGTACCCCAGTGTTTCTCAACCTGTGGTGACTCGTTGACTTGACTTGACTTGACTAATAAAGGTTAGTCTAGTTTAGGCAATTACTGGAGAAATGAGTATGTTATAATTAATAGTCTTTTTACGTGTCGTAGTTTTCCTAGACTCTTCTAAATTGAAGATGCTACTACTCCGACTTTATTTTGAAACCGTACTCTTCTTTGTCCTCAACACAAAAATTCGACGTACTTTCATGTTTTGTATGAATTGCTATTATAAAATTTACTTAGTTTTGATTCAAAGGTTCCCTTTTTAAGTGGGTGTTCTATTTGGGTTACACTGAAGAATTCCGTTGTGTCCAGTTACCGGGGGTCTCCCTTTTATTAGAGAAGACGTCCAAGATAATAAAGACCATCCAAAATCACCAATAAACTTGATAACGAAATGACCAAATAAACGTTTTGGAGTCCATCCAAACGATAACGAAGGTTTTTTGACCTTCTTATTTCGTTTTGGGATCGACTAAAAACTTCTCTTCCGGTTAATCTTATTTTTAAGTTAAAATGATGACATCATTTTCGACTGTGGTTGGAAATGACTAACGAATGATGTACGATTCGTGACGAGGTGTTCTAAACGACAACAAGCCAACGATTCAGTACAGACTGAGAAACTCTGGGGTAACTGAGATCGGGTGGTCAGAGGAGACAGGTGCCTTAAAGGGTCCGTTCTTATGACCTCGCCTAACGGTAAAGGAAGAGGTCCCCTAGAAAGTCTGGACCCCTGACTTGGTCGTAGAACATACAGGAGACGTAACCGTTTTCCCAAGAAATAGTAACTCGCTGGTCCCTTCGGGGGATACTCTAGATGGACATAAGTTAAAGAATTAGGAGTATTCTTAGGGTACTTCGTCCATTAAAATGACAAGAGTGAAATATATATTCTTTTGACTCTGGGTTCTTCGAATCCATTGAACAGGTTCCAGTGTTCCGTCGTCACTCTTGACTCTACCCTTGAGTCGATTAAGTTGAAATCTGTGGTACGAGGATTTACGGGGAGAGAGACGGGTGTAGTTTTACGTTTGACTAGTCTTTGGTTGGGTCCCTTCGGATCGTTCGAATTGTACCTTTGCTAAAAGGTTTATATAATTTAATCTGTATACTGTATATTAATGTGTTGACACTGATTTAAGAGTTAGATGAAAGAATATGAAATCAACTTTGTACACGTTAAAGTTTTTTAATCATAAGTCGACTTTTCGTTAAGACTGAATACTACTGAACTAAAACACGGTGTCTTAAAGACGCAACGACGGTCCTTACCCTTGTAGTACCTGATTCAACTTTGTAGGGACGTGTACCGGAACGTTCACACGTTTATACTTGTTTCACTCTTCGTTAACGTAAACGTTTTCATTCGATTAATAAAATTCAATAAGTAGACTTTGTTTCCAGCGAATCCGGACTTAGGGTACAAAATTTCGAGAGAAGAGTTTTGGGGACACGTTGATGGGTGACCGGAGGTGTCTTCATAGACTGGATTCTGGTTAAGGAAACCAAAAGTGGTTTTGGTTGGAGAAGAGAGAGAGTTTTGCGTTTATAATTAAGAGAAGTCGATCTTCTTTAAGTGAATCAAACCCCTTTAATCGTATTTATACACTTGCGGGTCACCAAGGACTTTAAGGGGTTTCCGAAAACATAAAATCGGACTCCGATGAAACTATTGGGTTTCCTTAGTGATGAGTCATCTTAATAGTCCCACTTTGTTTCCCGTGGTTATTTGAACATCTTTCTTACCATAAAGTCTTTTTTATTCAATAATTCTTTAACGAAGAGGGAATTTTTTTTCAACTTTTTTAACGAAAAAAAGGTGTAAAAGTGAGACGCACACACACACGAGTCATCACAGGTTGAGAAACCCTCGGGTGTCTGATCGGGTGGTCCGAAGGTCAGGTACCTTCAAAGGTCCGTTCTTAGGACCTCACCCAACGGTAAAGGAAGAGATCCTATAGAAGGGTTGAGTCCCCAGCTTAGATGAAAGGAACGTAAAGGACGTGACCGTCCTTCTAAGACTTCTAATCTGGTTTACACCCCTCAAACAGGGGTGTTTACAGGGAAATCGATGCTTCACCTCCTTCTTCGACGGCAACGTACCTGTCCAGAAAACCTTCCCTAAATAAAAATTTGGCCTCTAACGGACCAATAAAGTATATCTTGTTTGTGTAAGGTGTACCCAATTAACCCCCTATCCACTTAGAATGAAAAAGCTAGTAAAATATTAAGTAATTTATTTTTTATAATGATAATTCGTGATGAAATCTGTGACTTTAAGGTTTCCTCTTGACTTGATTGGAAGTGACACTTTACGAAGGTATATTTTTAGTAAGGGTCTCATAGTAATTAAATCAGTGAGAGAAACTGTCAACCCTCTGTCTTACTTATTCGGTCGGAGTAAGTCCCCGAAGAGATACGAATTGTCTAAATAAAGAGATACGAATCACTGCTCAGGTTCATACTCGACACGACACGAATCAGTGGGTCAGACAGGTTGAGACGGTAGGGTACCTGAACGTCGGGTACAGACGTTCGGAAACAGACACTGTTAAGAAGTCCGTTCTTATGACCTCACCAAAGGGTACGGGAGGAGTTCCCCTATGAGGGTGGGGTCCCTAGTTTGGGTCCAGAGGGTGTGACGTCCGTCTAAGAAATGGTAGACTCGGTGGTCCCTTCGGGTTCTTATGACCTTACTTATCGCATAGGGAAGAGGTCTCCTAGAAGGACTTGGTCCTTAGTTTGGTTCCAGACGATGTAACGTCCTTCTAAAAAATGGTCGACTCGATGGTCCCTTCGGGTTCATACCCGATAGTATCAATTCAATTGGACCAAAATGTTTCCCAACAGTATAAACAACCTTCAAGTCTTTTGAACTTCGTCTACTGACTGAAATAGAATCTTAGTCGTGAATGAGTGGGTGGGTGTACACTTAAAGAGGAGAAAGTCAAAGTACTAAATTGAGAGTCGAGGGTCTTAGGTTAAAGAACGATGACCCTTCTGATCTAAGAGGACGTGTCTATGCAGACGGATACCTTTAGACATTTTGTAAGGTCTCTTGTAGATTGTTTTTGCTGGTTATGTAGAGTCGACCTACATATCATTTTAGCGAAGTAGACAAAATCAAGACTAAGACAACCTGATTAATTTTGGGATAATTAAAAGGTCCGGTCTTCAAGAGGTTCCCTTCTTTTAGAGTCCCACAACGATACCTAAGACAAAAAGTGTATGTCCAGGGACTACACTCATTCCTTGGTGGAGGTCCCCTTTCTCGGGATTTTCCTACCTTCTCACACACACACAAGGACAGGAGGACGGTCGAGGAGACTTCTTTTACCTTTCGTCTAATTCTTTCGTGCGGTTGAACTTCTAGTCACCTTTTGACGTTAAAGTGAATTTCATCATCCACCGTTTCCCCACTCTACTACTGATTCTTCTCTCTTACTTTTACTCCTTGTGTACTTTGAACTTTTATGACTTTTAGTCTCCGAAATTGTCTATTCTGTTTCGCACACGATTTTCAAACGACATTCTTGTATGCATGTATTTTTAACCATAGTGAAGTTCTACGGATTACCTGGTAACTACTTCTAGTCCTATGTAGTCCTCCGGGACCCACGGACGGGGGTCTCACCTACGGGGAATCTCCGGGACCCCCGTTGGACTCGTCCGCCTTCCAGGAGACCCGAATCTCTCCAGTTACAGTACCTTGAGACTAAAGGTGTACCTTTTAGTTTAGTAGAGAACGTGTAGTTTAGTAAAGTTACATTTTATAAGGTTCAATTTATTTCAACATATTTATATAAAGTTTTCTATCAGACGACCATCCATCCAGTATGGTACGACGGAACGTTCCATTTAACAAACTCTTCGCATAACGTCCATAAAAAGGAAACACAGTTTTATAGGATTTATTGTACCGATGAAATAGTCTTCTTGTACACTTAATTAGAAGGATTTACGTTATTTTTTTTAACAAGTGTTATTGTATAATATTTCCCGACTTCAGTTTAAGGTTCGGTTTGTCCAAATAAAATTTAAATAGGAAAATAAAGAATTTAACACAAAGAAAGAATTAAAGATCGATCCAAACTTCGCCCAGTATGTGATAGTGGACTTTTACCTACCCCTTTGTATGTGTTTTCTGGTCATAAGTTAAAAGAGTCTAGAGGTTTGATTTTAGACTTTAAAAAATCAACACTACTAATTTTAAATAGTCTTTTAAGGTAGATTTACTTATAATATTAAGTATAAATCGTTTTAAATAATACCAGTGAAGTCCATTATTTACTAATTATGAGTTTTGTAAGAGAGATCGATTCTTCAGTAAAAATAGATCTACTATAAAAATTTATTATAATTCATTTGTTCTAAACCAAAAGGAACCATCGAGTCAATCATTTCTTAAACGGACGTTACGTCCTCTGGGGTCAAGCTAAGGACCCAGTCCTCCTAGGGAACCTCTTCCCTATCTTATGGGTGAGGTCATAAGAACGGACATCTTAGGGTACCTGTCTCCTCGGATCGCCCGATATCAGGTACAACAGTGTTTCTCAGCCTGTGCTGACTCGTTGATTCGTGTCGTGTCGTCGTGTTTGTTCTAAATAGATATCACCTGTTTGGTGAATTGTAGAGTCACAGAATCCGATACAGATTCACTACGGTGTTAGTCGTAGTTGAATGAATTTTTTAAGTCAGTAAGTATAAATTATCTATCTTTGTCTAAGTTTTATAGTACATTAGTATGAAGGTTAGTATATGTTTACACATGTGTTTACCTATACAAATGTGTTTATATGTGTTTTTTATGTATACGTGTGTTTATATATGTCTATGTGTACGTTTATTTATACATTTACGTTGACTCTGTATACGTACATACTTTTACTGATTTTCTTATATGAAAGATTTTTATTAATAACGTACTATTCATTTTTTATTTACTCATGTATACGTGGGGAAACTGAGAGAAAGATCTGAACCTACAGTTTGTGTTGTGAGTTTGGTTAAAAGTTCAAAAATAAAGTAAAAAGATAGACTTTTAGTAGAACTGTCTAATCTGTAAATCTGTAAATTCTGGAATCTTGTATAGAAAGAAGTAAAAAGTGGACTGACATGCCTTCATAGTAAGAACCCTATGTCATCGTCGTAATTCCCCTTTTTCGTTTATCTGTTCGTTCGTTTGTTTTATTATAAGAGGGGGTGAAATAACACCATAGTTAAATTTCAAGTTTCCGTTAATGTCTAATCCTATGTGAAAAAATTTTTTAGTGATTTTGAGTGGTAAATTTGAGAAGATTCTATAATTCGTCTTATAAGTTTTGTCCGAGTCACCACTAATCCTTAAAACACGAACGAGTCGAAATCAAAAAGACAAAATTGTTTTTTTCGTTCAATCCACAATGAGTGAAACCCGGGAACATCAGGACCAAAAGGACCTCCTGTTTATGTCCCTCGACGCCAACTTGGATGTAGTGACCCTGGCAACTTCGTGATCTTCTGTCTTTTCCTTTGTATGATGTGCCGTTCTACGTATGTATGTACACGTGTGTGCATACAGGCACACACACTTTACCACTTCTGTTGAATGTAAATGAAAGGTTACTATAGATCGGGTTGGGTTATTCTTTAGGTCGTAGTGTGTTTGTTCGATACTTATGATCTATGTGAGTTTGGTGTATTTACCTAAGATAAAGACATTGTATGAATGTTAACTACCTTCCTTCGATTTGTCAGGGTGGTGCGTTTATAATGGTATTCCTCTTATTATCATAGGTCCGGATGGAGTGGTAAGACTTTCTTTTTGTTGTTGTTTGTACAAAAATTCTGTACAAAACTTACTTTAAAGATTTAATAGAAAGATTAAATATCTATAAAGAAACAGATCTCATCTTTATTTACTTCATAGTTTTGGTCGTTCTCGATTTTGTAAACTATCGTTTATAGGATCTGAAGTGAAAGTACGTAACCTCTTCCTTTACCGTCACAAGAACGGACCTCTTAGGGTCCTTGCCGTCTCGGACCACCCGACGGCAGATACCCCAACGTGTCTCAGCCTGTGCTGACTTCGCTGAATCGTCGTCGTCGTCGTCGTCGTAGGATTTTGTAATGGATAAACAATTCCGTTACCGTGGGATGAGATCATGAGAACGGACCTTTTAGGGTTCCTGTCTCCTCGAACCACCCGACGTCAGGTACCCCACCGTTTCTCATCCTGTGCTGACTGGTTGAAGTGAAAGTGAAAAGTGAAAGTACGTGACCTCTTCCTTTACCGTTGAGTGAGGTCACAAGAACGGACCTCTTAGGGTCCCTACCCCCTCGGACCACCCGACGGCAGATACCCCAACGTGTCTCAGCCTATGCTGACTTCGCTGAATCGTCGTCATCGTGTAAATATTATCCTACTTCCTTCCTTTAATCGTTGCTACTCTCACACGAACCATTTTGTCGGAGCGTCCTTATTTTAATGGAGTTCCACCCCGAAAATACGAGAGAACTTGAAAGACCTTTAGTGAATCACTTTACTTTCAGTAAGTCAACACAGGATAAGAAACGTTAAGGTACCTGACAGTATGTAGTCCGAGAAGACAGGTACCTTAAGAGGTCTCTCTGTATTCTCTGAGCCTAAGTCAGGGACCCAGTCTCTCTAGGGGGTCTCCTCCCGTTCCGTTGGGTAAGGTCCTAAGAACGGACCTCTCAGGGTACCTGTCTCCTCGGATCGTCCGATGTCAGGTGTCGTAACGTTTCTCAACCTGTGTTGACTTCACTGAATCGTGGGACCTTTAGTGCACTCTTCGTCTCTTTTTCTGTTTTGTGTAGATTCCTTCAGTGTTTGATGTACGTAAGTTAAAATACGTTAAATGAAATCCTTTCGAAGGACGATTTGTTAGACAAAGAATGACTTATTACGTACTAAAATTTACCCAATCATCAGAAAGGTTTGTTATTGTTTAAGTTAGTCTTTTGCTCTTCTACCCTTATTTCTACTTTTTCCCATATTTGTTTGGACTTCTTCAGTGTGTACTCTCACTCCTTCCTCGGTAATTTTGTGTCTTCCACCTATACTCTTGAGTCTTTGATGTCAGAGTTCGATACGAAGAGAATGCCCTCCGTCCCCCACCTCACCGGTACCAGTGCCGTTTACAGTCACCTCTTTATGTTATTTAGTTCATACGTGTTGCTGAGAGTTTTACTTTGTTGACAAATTACGAAAATCCTCTTTAAATATAAGGTCCAATATTCGTCGATTTTATTTGTAGTATCACAAATTTGCTTTCTTTAAATATAAGGTTCAATATTCATATATATTTTGTTTTCAATGTTACAAAGTTGTTAATTTCATCTTTTGAGTCTTCTTTAGTAAAGATCTGTAAAAGTAACAACTAAAAATAATATCTGGGGAATTTTCGTGACGAGACGCGAAAGTTTAAAAGTTTTCTACACTTAGGTATTCAAAGAGTGAAATTATCCCTTTTCCTTCTACTACTGTTGTTCTGATATTGTTCTTTTTCTTGGTACATCCCGAGTTTACAGTGACTCTTAAGTGTGACAGTTTTTCAAAATGTAAGATGGTATAGACGTAATGGTTGTTATATGGTAAAAAACGGGTCTCTTTTTAGTTAAAGTGTGTGAGTGTGTACGCATGCTAGTCTGAGATTGTAAAATCAAATATTAGAAAAAGAAGGATTACGTAATTTTAGAGATTTCCTTATCTTTCAACGAATATAGGCTCTTCATATTGTTTTAGAATGGATTGTTGTTATTCTTCTTTTCAAATATAAATAATACCAAACTCTTTTGCACGATTACCTGTCCTTTTACTTAGTAAAAGATGAGAAGTCTTAGCACGGTGTATTTCATAAAGTGAGTGTGTTAGTTACTTCAAATCTTTGCACAAAATGAGTGACCTGAAAGTCTGTTACTTAAGATACAAAAAGATCTCGTCCAGGTTGGGACGAAGTAAGTTCTTAACCTTGTTGTTGCTGGGGGTTCCACTACTTTTTTGTAAGGGACACGAGAAGGTAAATGTGAACATGTAATTATGTATTATTGTATTAAAGTTAACACTTGGAGTTTTATACAAAATTAGTTATAGTAAAATGAACGGGATTTTTACTTCTTTGTCTAATTGAGACATTCAATTTAAGTTCGAGTGTACGATAGACGTAAGATAAATAACGAAACTTTCATGACTTCGTTGTGGACCACCTTTTTTACTAGGTAGGATGAGTGTTTAGGTCCATAAAGTGTGCGACAGAGGGCCAACAAGACGAGACCCAGTGTCATCTAAGCATCGAAAACCTGTAGTTTGACCTTTGTTGTTTTGGTCAGTTCAATTTCAACTCCGGGTTTGTTTAACGAAATATTTTTCGTTGAGTCTACGTGTCTTCGTCAGTGACATCAGTCGTTATTACACTGTGTCTAGTTTCGTGAATAGAAACTATTGTTATTTTATGTTATTTATTATTTTTCTGTTTTAAACTTAAGAACTGTATATCGTATTTCCACACTACGTTGCATTGAAGGTTCCTTTTGAAAAGATCGAGGTTTGTGTTTAGAGACCAAAGGAACCCTTTGGGTCACCATGAATACATCATAGGAACATAATTCTCGAGGAGATCTTCCGCAAAGGACCCGGTGACTTTTCGAAGGGGTCCGAAAGACATAAGTGGGATGTAGAGAGGTGCAAGGACTAGTGTGTCTCCTCCGAGTTCTTTGGCAGAAACCAAAGGTTCTAAATCAACAACCGTGTCTCTCGACACACTACTCATTTGGATCGTGGATAATGATAAATTTATAAATGATGTTAAACTGTAATTATGTGTCTCTGGTATTAGTGTGTAGACTTATACTGTGGTAGAAGAGAATTATCTTTGTCCCACTCTTTTTGTATGGAAAAGTTTATTGTCTAAAAAGTTCTGTACCGAACTTTATATGTGGAGAGTTTGGTATTATCTATACGATCAAATTTTCTTATGGTTTTGTCAGTGTCAAAACGAATACTTTTAGGACTGTGTGTAATTAGATTAAAATAGGAGTGTCGACGTTTCTTTGAAAATATTGACGGTGAGTGTTAAAATGAGTATAACAGAAAAGGTTTAAGTACTATATTAGCTACGAAGAGGACTCTTTATACTTTAATTACAAAGTATTTTGTATCTTAAGATGGTACGCGTGTCCTCTTGTATAAAGATTCTTAATAAAATAGTTCAGACTAAAAAGTAAAAGTATGTATGTGTGTTTGTATGTTAAAGTGATTACTTGACTGGTGAAAAACTAATTCAGGGAATTTCCTTAATTCAATTTATGTTAATATACACTATTTATGATAGTGATTTCGAGGTAAAATATCCTACGTCTTTCGTTTAGTAAAAATGAGTGGACTTGTCAAAGAAGAAAGGGTCTTATAAAAGGTTAAACCCAAACGGGTGACTACTTTTAGGGATTGTGACCTACATTACCGAACAAAAGTTAAACAACTAGTAGTTATATGTCTCAATGTAGAACAAGACAATGATTCTCTGCTTAGACTACGGTCGGAAGTAGTTTATTACAGATATCCTTCTCTTATGTCCTCTAAGTATTTCTCTTAAGGATTGTTAGAACATAAAAGAAACAGAGATAAGAAATCAGTAGTTGGTATTTAGGTATGGTGTGTCTAACCGACATAGTATAAGATTGAGTAGGACTGGGCTCGACCCAGGGTTTCCGGTTGTGGGTGGTTAGTGAAATAATTAGGGATGTACTCAAAGGTAGTGTGTAAGGTTTCATCGACCTGGTTTCATAAACACCTTTTTTGAGGGAGTTCCAGTGTCTATTCAAGGATTTCAGGTTAAGTTCACCGAAGAAAATAGAAGAGTAGGATGCATGAAGTACCGTAGACACATAGTACATTGATCAGGCAGGTGAAACTGTCAGAGGGGGTTTAGAAGAAGAGGACTAGAGGTGCTTTACTATAATTATTATAGGAGTCAAAAATTTGGTGTCGTTCGTGGGAATGGAAGAAGAGGAATGGAGTCAACGGTATTATCCATCTACGTTTTAAGGTCGTTCCTACACAAATTCCGTGTTGAGTCTAAGTGAAGAGGTAACGGGAAGAGTAACAGTATTAAATCCGAGTGTCCATAGAACGAAACAAACTTATTAAAAATTTGGGTAGAGTTAGGGACAGGGAAGGGAGAGGTTCGGTTGGAAGAAGGGAGATGATCTTAATTAGAGTACGGGGGTAGAATTATTAAAGACATAAGGATCCTGTTTCGGGTTAAGGTCCCTTCTTAGTTTCCATAAGAAATACTTTCTTCCTTTTCCTCGTCTTCTCTCTCGACGAATCTAGGACTGTCCTGTCACTAGTTCTGAAAAACTACCTTAAGGTAGTGACTGACTTGTTTTACGTTTTGGCACACATGTCAAGGGTCCAGGCACAAATGTGTATTCCATGTTCAAACTTGAATATGGACCGAGCGAAAAACACACGTACTCATAGAATATGAGCTTTGTGTCCCCGGCGATGTAAGATACGAGATTTACTTTTGGGACTCGAAGTGATGTGTACTGAGGAATCTTTACTTGGTTCTAAAGGCACAGGACAGAGAGGTAGTTTTAGGATATGTAGAACGTTTCGGGTAAGGTCTTCGGTTGAGTAAATACTTCTGAAAGGGTGTAAAACATAACCTTAGGTGAAAAAGAAGGTGTAAGGTGTAAAACGTGAAGATGCACTATGGTCTTCGTGACTTATAATGTAATATTTATTCAAGCAAATCCACTCTTTGTACTGTAGAAGTAAACAGTGATGAATATCTTTGGTCGTGTAGTAGAAATTACTTTTACCGTCTGTTGTTACAAAATTCAAATAAGAAGAGTGGTTTACTTCTTTAACGTTTTTACGTATCAAGGTACATGTCGGAAAATATAAAGGATTTAATATATTGTATGATAATCTGCGTTAGGTGAGGTCATGATAACGGACCTTTTAGGGTACCTGTCTCCTCGGACCATCCGATGTCAGGTACCCCAGAGTTTCTCAGCCTGTGCTGACTCGCTGAAGTGAAAGTGAAAGTCTGACAATATTAGTTTTACATTAACGAAAATAGTACTATAGACATAAGACTTGTGTAAACTGAACCTTTTATGTGAAAATGAAAATCAAATACACAAAATAATTTATGTACAAAGAAACCCCCTATATTTGACAGGGGGATTATTTACGTTTAAGATATAGTAATAGATGGACATAAATTACAAGACTGTTTATACTGAAATGAAGTAATGGGACATCCTGTATCGTCATATTTCGTCTGGTTGTACCTGAAACTTTGACTGGTCTGGATTTAAATTTAAGGACTACAGTGTTGAATTGATCGGTACGATCGGTACGATCAATTCTCTCTTGAATTATATGAACTTGTAAAAAAAAAAGACATTTTCCTCTCGTTATCGAGGAAGGAACCCACCAATAATATTAATTTATAAGGACCGTGAATCTTTGTTCGTGACTTTTATATTAAAAAGGGTGGAGTATTAGAGTGTACTTAATTCTGTATAAAAGTGATTTTAACTCAACGGTATACTAGGTGAGGACCAATATATAGGTCTGTTATATGATATGAAGTCTGTTTTGATATGAAGTTTTTCTATGTACGTAGGGATACGAGTATCTTCGTGATAAATGTTATCGGTTCTGTATCTTTGTTGAATTTACAGGTAGTTGTCTACTTACGTGTTTCTACAATATATGTAAATACATATTTGTATTTACATATATATATATACTATGTATATATATACATAGTATATATATATTTCTTACTTCATTACGGTAGACGTCGTTGTACCCAATCTAATAGTATGATTGACTTCGTTCGGTCTTTCTCTTTCTGTTTGTGTCACACTATAGTGACTATAGACCTTAGATTTTATCCTGTGTCTGCTTGTCTAAATTCTTTGTCTTTGTCTGAGTGTCTGTATCTCCTGTTTTGACACCGACCGTTCTTCCTTCCCCACCCCCCACCTCATACTCAGACCCTAATCATCTACGTCTGACAATGTATACGTTACCTGTTTACTGTTCCAGGAAAGGTGACATGTCGTCTCTCACAATATAAGTTATAGGACACTCTTTGGTATTACCCGTTCTTATACTTTTGCTTATTGTATATACATATTTACTTAGTAAGACGACATATGGTCTTTAATTATGTTGTGACATTTAGTTGATATGAGGTTATCAAATTTTTTTATGATTAACAGAAGGAAACGACGAAAATAAGTCATTCGTTTTAATGTAATCCTTTAGTTATAGAAAAGTCAGTACAATTTAATACCGAGAGGAGAGGGTTTTGTGTAGTTGAACTACGATTAAGGGGTACTTATTGTGTCAGTATGGATCCGTAGAAATGGAATTGAGCTCCCAGTCGTTTCCACTGGTGAACACTCGGTAATTACTACGACCAACAACATTTATTATTACAAAATAGGTGAGGTAAATTCCATTGACGATAAACACCGGAAGGTAGTTACCAATTTTAAGAGGTATTTAGGGTGTAAAAGAACTGGAATTTAGAGACTCACCTCTGTTTATGCATACTACCTCCTTCTGGAAGACCCTTTTGTAATGACCTTTTTCTTCTGACACATATTCGAATTTCTTCAGAGTAGTACAGATGTCTAAATAGTTCTTTTTTGATATAGTTGTATGTTGTAATACCCCCCTACCCTCTCTCCAAGTTTTCCCTCCCCTATAGACATATGTATATCGACTAAGTGAAATGACATGTCATCTTTGATCGTGTAACATTTCGTTAATACGAAGGGACCACTAAGTCTACTATTTCTTAGACGGACTTCACTCCATCTGGACCCAAGTTAGGGACCCATCCCTTCTACGGGACCTCTTCCTTTACCGTTAGGTGGGGTCATAAGAAACACACACACACACACAAACACACACACACACAAAAAAAAATGAAATAAAATGAAATGTTATGACATAACCAAAACGGTATGTAACTGTACTTAGGTGGTGCCCACATATGTTCGAGGGTTAGGACTTAGGGGGAGGGTGGAGGGTGGGGTATAGTAGTGAGACCTATTAGGGGTACGTGGTCGGGGTTCGTAGGACAAAGGACATAGCTTGTATCTGACCGTGAAGCAAAGAATGTACTATGATATGTACAAAGTTACGGTAAGAGGGTTTAGTAGGGTGGGAGAGGGAGAGGGAGTCTCAGGTTTTCAGGTAAGATATGTAGACACAGAGAAAACGACAGAGTGTATGTCCCAGTAGTAATAGTAGAAAGATTTAAGGTATATGTACACAGTCATATGACATAATAACAAAAAGAAAGACCGAATGAAGTGAGACATATTATCCGAGGCCAAAGTAGGTAGAGTAATCTTGACTAAGTTTACATAAGAAAAATTACCGACTCATTATGAGGTAACACATGGTGTCGAAAGAATAGGTAAGTAGATGACTACCTGTAGATCCAACGGAGGTACAGGACCGATAATATTTGTCACGACGTTACTTGTAACCCCATGTACACAGAGAAAGTTAAGACCAAAGGAGTCACACATACGGGTCGTCACCCTAACGACCCATTATTCCGTCGAGATAAACGTTAAAAATTTCCTTAGAGGTGTGACAAAAGGTATCACCGACATGATGAAACGTAAGGGTGGTTGTCACATTCTCCCAAGGGAAAAGAGGTGTGGGAGAGGTCGTAAATAACAAACATCTGAAAACCTAGCGTCGGTAAGACTGACCACACTTTACCATGGAGTAACACCAGAACTAAACGTAAAGAGACTATTGCTCACTACAACTCGTAGAAAAGTACACAAAAAATCGGTAGGCATACAGAAGAAACCTCTTTACGGATAAATCAAGAAACCGGGTAAAAAACTAATACAGCAAATAAAGAGACCTCAACTTGACGTCCTCAACGAACATATAAAAACTCTAATCAACAAACAGTCAACGAAGTAAACCATAATGAAAGAGGGTAAGACTTCCGACAGAAAAGTGGAATGAATATCAAAGGAAACAACACGTCTTCGAAAAGTAAAATAAATCCAGGGTAAACAAATAAAAACGAAAATAAAGGTCATAAGACCCTCCACCTAGTATCTCCTAGGACGACACTAAATACAGTCTCTCACAAAACGGATACAAGAGGAGATCCTCAAAATATCAAAGACCAGAATGTAAATCTAGCAATTAGGTAAAACTCAAATAAAAACACACACCACAATCTTTCACAAGATCAAAGTAAGAAAATGTTCACCAACTGGTCAAAAGGGTCGTGGTGAACAATTTCTCTAACAGAAATGAGGTAACATATAAGAACGGAGGAAACAGCTTCTATTCCACAGGTATCCATACACCTAAATAGAGACCCGGATTTCTTTGATTTCTGGATATATAGTTTTTGATATTTTGTGACTACTTTCTTTAGTTTCTCCTGTGATTATCTACCTCTCTATATGGTACAAGTGCCTAACCTTCTTAGTTATATCACTTGTACTCATATGATGGGTTTCGTTAGATGTTTAAGTTACGTTAGGGATAGTTCGATGGTCGTCATAAAAAGTGTCTTGATCTTGTTTATTAAAGTTCTAAAAATACCTTTATGTTTTTTGGAGCTTATCGGTTTCGTTAGAACTCTTTCTTCTTACCTTGACCTCCTTAGTTGAACGGACTGAAGTCCGAGATGATGTTTCGGTGTCAGTAATTCTGTCATACCATGACCGTGGGGTCATAAGAATGGACTTCTTATGGTACCTGTCTCCTCTGACCACCCGATGTCAAGTGTCCAGTGTTTCTTAACATGTATTGACTCATTGATTGTGTGTGTTTTTATTATTTTATTTTATCTTTTTATGTATATTGTAAATGGAACACTTAAGACTATTTAGTTGAAAACTACAATAAAGTATAGGAAAATAGAAACAACCACTTTCGACTTAAGAGAAGAATCGGAAAAAGAAATATGGGTTCGGATTTTCTTATAGTTTGGGGAAGAGTAGTGCACGACGGTGCCCTTAAGCGCAACCTGTCTGTCTAAGATACTTCCTTTTCCACATTTTCAACTAATTAGTACCCAATAAAGTTGTCTTTTCTTTTAATTCCCTCCTTATTTCTTGTATCTTAAGATTTTAGAGATATACGTGCGTTTACATACATTTACATAAAGACTCTTTTGCAAAAACAAAAGTCCCACAAAAACAATGAACTGTTACCTCAGAATTAACAGAAGAAAGAGGGATTTTACCCTACTTTACATTCTACTTATAAACAAATACTTGACAAAATTCCCGTTGTGACACGACTTCAAATGTGAAGTGACAAAATTGATTCTCCGTTGCTTTGTGGACCGGACACCATTTCCGCCCGACCTCGTCCTAAAGACGAAGAGTAGGTCCTAACAGGTCCTCAGTGTGTGGGAACCTATGATGAGAACTTGAAGAACCTAGGCCCTCTTCTTGAGACGAACGAACGAACGAACGAACGAAAGGGTCGTAAACTCTCCATTCTTTTTTGTACACACAACGAGGAATATGAGAAAGGTCAAGATCGTCAAATATTAGAATGTCAAGTTTACAACAACCTAGAGAGTGAGACCTTTTTTGAATTGACACCCAGAAAAGACAAGTACCTTTAAGAAGTTTACCCGGATAATAGAGTAGATACTAATTAGTCTAATATGTAAGATAATTAGTGTAAGTATTTACTTATTTCTTAAAAAGGAATTCTTCTCAGTAATTCCAAACGTAATATATCAGTACATATATTTAATATTTTTACACTACACGAAAAGTTAATAGATCCTTTGATCACAGAGTTTAATACACCTTTTGAGACATGTCAACTTTACGATAATTCGACAATATGACATCCTTACAACGTCATAAAAGTCTAAGAAGGTTCCGGTAGTATATTATATGTGTGATTCGGACTGACGAATATAAAATATCTCGTCGATTGTCTTATATTTATCTTCTTGGAGGCGTTTTACACGAAATTCTATTCGTAAGAGGACTTTTTGTAATTTCTCTCCCTTGTCATAGTATAAATAGGATATTATTTTTCATTACTCTAGCTAAAATAATCCAGTTATTATGACAGTATTGCAAATCGTGTTTTATGACTTTAATTAATTTCGAAACAATATTTATTTTAATCTACATAAGGACTTTTCTATGTCTATAAATGTAGAGGTCTAGACTCCTACGACTCAACAAAAATCGAACGAACAAACAAAGAATAAAATAAAAACGAAACAAACCGACGTCAACAGACAAATAACAAAACCGGTGTGTCGTGTCGTACGCTCTAGAATCAAGGACTGGTCCCTAGTTTGAATACGAGACACATCGTCTTCGGACCACAGAATTACTGATCTGTCGGTCCCTTCAGGACCCAAAAACGATAAAATTATCGAAATAACTCCATTTAACTATATATTATTTAGTTTGTATTTCAAATGTTAGATTATTCAAAACTGTGTACATATATGGACACTTTGGTTGAGGGGACTGTTTCGTTACTTGTACACGTAGTCGGAGTTTTCAAAGGAATGCAAGGGACGTTAGACAAGGACTATGGTAAGTTCTAGGGTTAGGGTAGACGTAAGAGTCCGTGGTGACTATACAGAAGACAGTGATGTTTATTCAAACTTAAAGTGTATTAAGATATCGTTACCTTCGCATAACATTCAGGAGAAAGAACAGACCGAAGAAAGTACGTCACACTAATAAAATCTAGATGAGACCGATAACAAAGTCATCAAGTAAGAAAAACCTACGAATAATCACAGGTAACATACCTATATAGTGTTAATAGATGTGTGAACGACTACCTGTAAACATAGTAATTATAACCTTTATGACCTTTATTTTAATTCAAAAGTATATTTATCTTAATCTACATAGGGACCCTTCCCTTGCCATAAAAGGAGAACCTAGTCTCAAACGACTCAAAACTTCCTGGATTAGATAGTGTAGGAAGAAGGAGATCCTTCGAATCGTGGTTGACTACTCTTCTATGTCTCTGACACATTCGTCTTCCACGAGCAATCCCTACACTTGGTGACTCCGACTACTCTGTCACTTGAGATTAATTGGTGGAGACGGACCGTCGGGTCGTCCTGACCAAGTAAGGGGTGGTGGGCTCTTTGTTCTGAACGGAGATTCGAGTGTATCCTAGGTGTCTCTTTTACCTCGAGGTCGAAGTGTTTGGACAGGTAGGTTTTTCTTTTTCGATTTCCCTGAAACGGTTGTACTGGTAGATGAATAGAGTCTACGGGAATAGACTTCTGCGTAAAAGAGGAGTCACCATTCCTCACTTTCTTTTACCTCTTTCAGTTAGATGTATGAGTGACGTCGTAACGAAAATTAAACTTTCTCACTCTTGAGGGGTTTTTTGAAACGGACGTGGATCTGTTTTCGGTCGAATTTACTTGAAACTCGTCTCTTCACTGTTTAATCTGAAGTGATAATTTGGTTGAAATGTAAAGTTTTATTGGGTACAAGACTGTTTATAATTAGAAAATGATTCAATGAATTAATCAGAAAAGTAGAGATGAATTTTAACTTTAAAGAATAATAAATTTTTAAGTAAAATTATATTTTAGTTCTGTTGAATAATTTTCTTCTCGATCAGATCGACTTAGAGGAGGTGTACTTTTGTGTTCTTCGTCCCTTATTTACACCATTATTACGACATAAGTCAGGTCAAGTCAAGTCAGTGAGTCAGTACAGACTGAGAAACACTGGGGTACTTAACGTCATGCGGTCCGGAGGGACAGGTAGTGGTTGAGGGTCTCAAGTGAGTCTGGGTGCAGGTAGTTCAGCCACTACGGTAGGTTGGTAGAGTAGGAGATAGCAGGGGAAGAGGAGGACGGGGGTTAGGGAGGGTCGTAGTCTCAGAAAGGTTACTCAGTTGAGAAACGTACTCCACCGGTTTCATGACCTCAAAGTCGAAATCGTAGTCAAGAAGGTTACTTGTGGGTCCTGACTAGAGGAAATCTTACCTGACCAACCTACAGGAACGTCAGGTTCCCTGAGAGTTTTCAGAAGAGGTTGTGGTGTCAAGTTTTGGTAGTTAAGAAGTCGCGAGTCGAAAGAAATGTCAGGTTGAGAGTGTAGGTATGTACTGGTGTCCTTTTTGGTATCGGAACTGATCTGTCTGGAAACAACCGTTTCATTACAGAGACGAAAACTTATACGATAGATCCAACCAGTATTGAAACGAAGATTTCTCATTCGTAGAAAATTAAAGTACCGACGTTAGTGGTAGACGTCACTAAAACCTCGGGGGGGTTTTTTTCAGACTGTGACAAAGGTGACAAAGGGGAAGATAAAGGGTGCTTCACTACCCTGGTCTACGGTACTAGAAGCAAAAGACTTACAACTCGAAATTCGGTTGAAAAAGTGAGAGGAGAAAGTGAAAGTAGTTCTTCGAAAATTAAGGAGAAGTGAAAGACGGCATTCCCACCACAGTAGACGTATAGACTCCAATAACTATAAAGTCGTTAGAACTAAGGTCGAACACGAAGAAGGTCGGGTTGTAAAGAGTACTACATAAGACGTATCTTCAATTTATTCGTCCCACTGTTATATGTCGGAACTACATGAGGAAAAGGATAAACCTTGGTCACACAACAAGGTACAGGTCAAGATTGACAACGAAGGACTGGACGTATATCCAAAGAGTTCTCCGTCTAGTCCACCAGACCATAAGGGTAGAGAAAGTCTTAACAGGTGTCATATAACACTAGGTGTGTCAGTTTCCGAAACCGTATCAGTTATTTCGTCTTTATCTACAAAAAGACCTTGAGAGGACGAAAAAACTACTAGGTCGTTTACAACTGTTAAACTAGAGGCCAAGGAGACGGAAAATATTTTGATCGAACTTGTAGACCTTCAAGTGCCAAGTGTATAACGACTTCGGACCGAACCTCTTGAATCTCGTAATGAAATCCGACATAATATATTGACTTGAGTATTTAGTTATTTAATTTAAGAAGGACGGTAATACTGCGTTCTAAACAAGGACCGTCCCCCGTCCCATTATGTCTTGTTGTACTTCGGAGTAAACTTTACGTAAACTAAATTTTGACGTTTTCTTTCTTGAAATAAACTTTTCTTTTACACAATTCGTAATATAGTATCCTTATAAGGATAAACTTAACGAGAAAACTAAACAAAATGGTTTCTCTTCAATATTCTATAATCTGTTTCTCGAGGTTGACTTCTAGTCTTAGACTCCAAATCTGGTTTCGGAAGGAGAATTGGAGAGTACTCGGAGACCGAAGAGTAGACACTTCACTCTTATTACGAGAGGAAGTGTCCCGAACAGACTACTAGTCTACGTAACTACATATACCTTTACGAAGTATTGAAGTTTTATCGTACGTTCACGCCCCTTATTTCGTTCATGACACAAGTAGGAAAAAGATATTAGTTCAGAAAACGTGACATAAGATAATTATTAGAGGTCCTAACATGTCCTTTACCACACCGTGCCACGCACTTTAGTTTTTACAGATAGTCATTAGTGTTATATTGGTACCAAAGTAATTATAGATCGTGTAGAGTAATCACTAGTGCGTACGAGTCGACACTTGTCGAGAAACGTTGGTATGTCTGACTTCGGACGGTCCGAGGAGACAGGTACCTTAAAAGGTCGTTCTTGTGACGTCACCCAACGGTACGGGAGGAGGTCCCCTAGAAGGGTTGGGTCCCTAGATTGGGCACAGATGATACAGAGGACGTAACGTCCGTCTAACAAATGGTGAACTCGGTAGTCCCTTCGGGAGAGTAATCCTTTTTACATAAATTTATTAATGTAAAATAAAAAGAAATCCGAAAGTTAAAAAATTCACATTTCATTTGTATTTTAAATAGTAAAACTGATAAAAATTCACATTTAAGTGATGGTAATTCATATAAGTTTACAACATATGGGTGGTGGTGATAAGTCCCTTGGTCTTTTCTTTTGTTCCTTTTTGGTGTTTTCGTCTTTTCGAAGTTAAAAGTCTTTATCTTTGAAACATGGGTAACCTGTTATTGAGGAGTGAAGAGAGAAGAGTCGGGGGTCATAGGAGTATAAAAGAACTTCCTTATTAGAAAGAAGGGATAAACGAGTGGATGTTCTTGTTATTTTATAGGAGTATGTGGCCTTAACTTTTCATTTTACATCGATTTTACGAGTTTATGTCAAACATTCAAACGTATGTGACCGATACCCTTTGTCCATTTTCTTTCAAAGGTATGTAATTTTGGATGAAACTAACGGTTGGTTGTTAACAAGGTTTTGGAAGGTCCCTTTATTCCCATTTATTGATTGAAGAGATATCACAGGATTTTTCTACATACATATTCGTATGTTGGTTAAAGGTGACCTTTAACCTTTATTTTTAACCTTGAACCTTCAATAAAATTCCTGGTTCTTTTAGTTTACGATTGTCTTAGTCAGTCTCCTATTATGAGTGTTGTCCATTCAACTTGTTAGATCTATTTCGTTCAATCAAACTTCTTCATGTAAATCCTCGTTCCTATTTTTTTCTTTTTCTTGAGTTCTAGATTCAAGTGTTCACGTCCTTTGATTTGTCAACAATTAAAATCGGGTTATACAAGTCTCTCATAAGTCCTTTCCTTTCGAAAGACCTTGTTATCTAGTGAGGTTGAATAAAATTTGTGATCCCACGTCATTTTTAACGAAAGACAATTTAGATTGTCTATTCATTATATTCATTAAGTCAGAATAGTCCCAGTATTTTTGTACAAGATAAATTTTAGGATGGTATCAGTCCCTGTCTTTTTGACAGGTAGAAAACTCAGACAGGTCCTGTTAATCTATACAGGTCGATGAGGAAAGACACACACGTACAGACTGAGAAACACTGGGGTACCTGATATCGGACGGTCTGAGGAGACAGGTAAACTGGAAGGACCGTTTTTATCTTCTTCCCCAACAGTAAAGGAGGAAGTCCCATAGAAGAGTTGGGTCCCTAGTTTGGACACAGAGGTCACAGAGGACTTAACCGTCTGTATAAGAGATGACGACTCGGTGTCCTGACCTTTTCCAGTCAAAAGTAAGGTTAGGGTTTCTTTTCGTTACGGTTTCCTACGAGTTTGATGACGTGTTAACGTAAGTAGAGTGTGCGATCGTTTCATTACGAGTTTTTGAGAGGTTCGGTCCGAAATTGTCAAGTACTTGGTTCTTTAAGGTCTACAAATTCGACCTAAATCTTTTCTGTTTCCTTGGTCTCTAGTTTACCGGTTGTAGGTTACCTAGTAGTTTTTTCGTTCTCTCAAGGTCTTTTTGTAGTCGAAAACGAAATAACTGATACAAACCTAGTGTTGTTTGACACCTTTTAAGAACTTCTCTACCCTTATGGTCTGCTGGACTGGACGGAGGACTATTTAGACATACGTCCAGTTCTTCGTTGTTAATCTTGACCTGTACCTTGACCAAGGTTTAGTTATTTCCTCATGCAGTTCCAACATATAACAGTGGGACAAATAAAGTGAATATACGTCTCATGTAGTACTCTTTACGACCTGACCTTCTTCGTGTTCGACCTTAGTGCTAACGACCCTCTTTATAGTTATTGAAGTCTATGTGTCTACTGTGGTGGGAATACCGTCTTTCGTTTCTCCTTAATTTCTCTGAGAACTACTTTGACTTTCTCCTTTCACTTTTACAAACGAATTTTGAGTTGTAAGTCTTTTGCTTCTAGTACCGTAGGTCAGGGTAGTGAAGTACCCTTTATCTACCCCTTTGTCCCTGTCTGTAATAAAAGTCAAGTCAAGTCAAGTCAGCGAGTCAGCACAGGTTGAGAAACTCTGGGGTACTTAGCGTCGTGTGGTCCGGAGGGACAGGTAGTGGTTGAGGGCCTCAAGTGAGTCTGAATGCAGGTAGGTCAGTAGAGTAGGAGACAGGAGGGGAAGAGGAGGACGGGGATTAGGGAGGGTCGTAGTTTCAGAAAAGGTTACTCAGTTGAGAAGCGTACTCCACCGGTTTCATGACCTCAAAGTCGAAATCGTAGTCAGGAAGGTTTCTTTAGGGTCCCGACTAGAGGAAGTCTCACCTGACCAACCTAGAGGAACGTCAGGTTCCCTGAGAGTTCTCAGAAGAGGTTGTGGTGTCAAGTTTTGGTAGTTAAGAAACCGTGAGTCGGAAGAAGTGTCAGGTTGAGAGTGTAGGTATGTACTGGTGTCCTTTTTGGTATCGGAACTGATCTGCCTGGAATCAACCGTTTCATTACAGAGACGAAAACTTATACGACAGATCCAACCAGTATTTAAAAGAGGGTTCCTCATTCGCAGAAAATTAAAGTACCGACGTTAGTGGTAGACGTCACTAAAACCTCGGGTTTTTTTATTTCAGACTGTGACAATGACAAAGGGGTAGATAAAGGGTACTTCACTACCCTGACCTACGGTACTAGAAGCAAAAGACTTACAACTCGAAATCCGGTTGAAAAAGTGAGGGGAGAAAGTGAGAGTAGTTCTCCGAAAAATCAAGGAGTCTAGTACTTAAGGAATAATGGTTTAAGTCTGAGTTTAACTTCTTTCATCCCTTTTGGTGATCTGGTAAGTCCATACTGGATTTAGTTTAGGGAATACTAATATGCCACCTTCACTCTTTATCTAAATTCCCGGATCTAGACTATCTATCTCACGGACTACTTGATACCTTACTCCAAGCACTGTAACATGTCCTCTGTCCCTAGTTCTGGTAGGGGTACCTGTTCTTTGTGTTTTTTTCGTTTTACCAACAGACCCCTCCGGAATGTTCATCGACACTTTTCTTCTCTCCACTTTTCGTTTCCTCTTTTCCTTTCTGAAATAAAATCCCCCGAGGTTTTAGTCTACCACTAACGTCGGTACTTTAATTTTCTACGAACGAGGAACCCTCTTCTCGATACTGGTTGGATCTGTCGTATAATTTTTCGTCTCTGTAATGAAACGACTAATTCCAGACAGATCAGTTTCGATATCAAAAAGGTCGTCAGTACATACCTACACTCTCAACCTGATATTTCTTTCGACTCGTGACTTTTTAAATACGAAAATTTGACACCACAACCTCTTCTGAGAATTCTCAGGGAACCTGACGTTCCTCTAGGTTGGTCAGGAAGGATTTCCTTTAGTGAGGACTTATAAGTAAACTTCCTGACTACGACGTCCACTTTGAGGTTATGAAACCGGTGGACTCCACTTCTTAACTGAGTAACCTTTTCTGGGAACTCTGGGACTACGACCTTTTCTAACTTCCGTCCTCCTCTTCACCTACTGTCTCCTACTCTACCAACCTATCGTAGTGGCTGAGTTACCTGTACTCAAACTCATTCGAGGCCCTCAACCACTACCTGTCCCTTCGGACTACACGACGTTAGGTACCCCGACGTTTCTTAACCTGTACTGAATCACTGACTTGACTTGACTCAGTGGTCCCTTCGGTCTACAATTGTTCTATACTCTAATAGTATGATTAATTATTGCTTGTGTAAAAAGGTCTAGAGTGGATCGGGTCAAATATTCACGGATAAGTCAGGTTGAGATGAACAATCTAACAAACATTCGGTGGGGAGACGTCTTCAGTGTATAAAATAACTATTGACCCCTTAGAATATACCTCTAAACGTCAGTCTCTGACTTTCGTTAAAATGACTAGGTCTAGGTTATCAGGTCATTTTATATCAGCAGATACTACGGGGACACATGTTGAGTCTAGATACGTTCGGTCGAGGAAATTTGAAAGGACTTAACTTGAACGGGAATTACCATTCCGTTTACACTCATATCCATAGTGACTGTGTGTAGGGAGTTACTGTAAGTCACCGTTAAATTATTAAACGGAAAGACTTACAGACAATATAGTAGTCCCCGAAATCATAGTACATTACATGTTCAGTATCTTTTCCACGGTGTAGGTGGTACCAAAGTCAAAGTTAAATCATGATTCTGACATTATTGAATCTGAGGTAGAGTAGTATAACCTTTATGTTATTTTATCGTTATCGTTTAGGATTTATTTAATAGGTTCTTCTTCAGGTAAATGGTTTCGGGTCTAAGTGTTTTAAAGAAAAGAGTAGTGACTAATTCACTAGAGTGGGAAAATTGGTCGTTCGTTAGGGTAACAGAACTTTATATCTAACTAAATTTCAGTTCTCATGAAGGAGTCTCCTTCTACAGACGGGTTGTGTACTGACTGTCTGTCACCCTGGATCATTCGTATCTAAAAATATTCTGAGGAAAGTCACCACTCAGTTGTCTTGGTTATTTGAGGTTAATCGGAATTGATGTTGAACACACGTTGGGTCTTTTCATTTTAGAAAAGTGGTCACTCATCAGAGTGATTGTATCTTACATAATAAAAAGTTGTTATTTTTTTTATATTCCTTACCTTTAGGTAGGAACCGGATCTTTTATATCCCATTAATGTGTTCATTGAGTAGACCAAAACAGTCAAAAGTAAAATTTTCGTAACTAATGCACTACTGTACAATTCGGTAAGGAAAGAGACTAACTTATGATCTCTACCTCTTTCCATCACGTAAAATGGAAATCCGTTTAGGTCTGTTATCAGACATAGGGTAAGGATATTGAGTGACAAATGAGGAAAAAAAAGTAAAAATTGAATTTACTCTTGAAAACAATTTATAATGTCAATACGTAGTAAAATTGTACGATTGAGAAAACAAATAAATTGTCTGTAGGTCTGTAGAATTGTACGGATAGACAACGAGATCGGAGATCGTACGACTATTATTACACGCATGTTACATCAAAGAAACGAGAGTGTGACTATCCCGACTGGAGACACTGATTGTCCTTTCTGTGACCACAGGAGGAGCGAGAGAACCTACTGAGTGAGACCCCCTTCGGTCAGCAGTACAACGTCCCTACAAGTTTGTCGAGGAACCTCTACAAATGGACGGGTCCTGGACTCTGGAAGACGGTTGTTGTCGTGGTTGAGTGGTTGGAACACTCACTCAGTGGAATCTTCGTCTGTAGGTCGGGGTCAGTTCGGAAGTCGACTGACGACGCGGTTGACTATAGAACTGACGTAAGGAACTCTCTTGGACTCAGTCCTAGTGGGTCGGGTCGAGACGGGTACAGGGACTAGGTGTCTTTGACATACTCTATTATTTACGATAATAATAAATTAGGTTCATGTTCTATTTTACTTGCTTTGTTTTACTTTTATTCCGGAGACAATGGTTTCGACCTCAGTCAGTTAATCGGATTCTAGTATAAATCTTACTCACTATAACTGGTTCAGTTCTTGGTTTAAGTCTAGACCAAGACTGAGGTATCTAACCCGATCTGGTAGTATATATAAGTGTACCGGAGTCCAAATATCTTTCTTGATAGTTCACGAAATGAAATTATATGTAACGTTTACACGAATGACTTAAAAAATTTGAAAAAACATTCTATGTTGGATGTGAGTCATTTTATGGAACTAGATGAGATACTTAATACGACACTACATGAATCGGTAAAAGGACACTCGTCAGTAAACTCAACAAAAGTCAAACCCCGAAGAAATTTATTTCGACGATACTTGTAAGAATTTATCAGAAAACCACTTGTATACTTGAATAAAGAGTGTCGATTTATAATTCATCTTGACGACAAAGTATTCCATCGTCATAAGAAACGGGACTATATATTACAGTTTCTGAAAAAGTTTCACTAACATGTTAAAAGTGAGGATACCCGTACGGTTACCAGTAAAATTTCCTACAATATTATTATTTTATACAGTAATTCACTATACATAATATACTTATTGTAAAATCTCTCTCTCTTTCTTACCCTCTCACTCGATGAATATATTCGAAATTTGTAAGGACTCTTTTAATAAGACTTATAAAAGATAAATAAAGAAACGATCTTTATTACTTGACTTGTATGAGTCGACGTAAATTTAGGTTAGTATTTGGGACTCTCGTTCCAGACACACGATATTAAACTTATAAAAGACTTAGTATGGTATGGTATCAGTAGAATGTAAAAGTTTAAATTATGAGTAGTAACCAAAAGTGTACTTTATATTTGTATAGTATAAAGAAATAATCTTTGTATCGAGATAAGATTAATTTACTTACCTTTTAGGTATAAAAACGTATGTGATGTTCCGGAACTGTTACATCCAACAGTGGTTAAGTCTAATCTAAATTTAAGAAATTAGATGTCTATCTTTTGTTTTACTAAGGGGACTGATAAGTTACTCCAAAATACTTTACAATGGGGAGTAGTTTAGGGTAGACGGTCTAAGTGGGATGGAGACTGGAGAGTAAAAGGACACGGGGTAGAGACACCAATCCTTAAGTTCGTGTATACATGGTTATCTCCTCTCCGTCTCCCTTCCTTTACTCGAGGTACACTCTCGTCTCTCTAATTGGTGTACGAACAATACTTTAGTACATTAGTACTTTAGGATAGAGGTTTTCGTTGAGTCAACGGGACCGGTACCGAGGACTATACACATAGAAATGGAAAACACGGAAGGTAACTTTACGTTCAATTTGTCTCATCCCCTCTCCTCATATGGTCCGACAATAATCATTCATAATACGGAACTTAATCTATTAGTTTAATAGGTCGTTAGACGTTCGTTTGTCAGTAGGTTTTACACTTATTAAAGTTGTTCTCTTTTTCTTTAATTCTTCAGGACTTATAGTACGGTTTAATTTCATGTGGTACCACCTTTCGTGACTTGCCCTTTTTTTCGGGGTCACGAAAAACCCTACTTTCTGTGGTTTCAAGGTGAATCCCTTCGGTCGAGAGAAAGAGCGAGGGGAGAGTGGAGAGATTCTTGTATACCGATGTAAATGTGTCGATTAACGGAAGACTGAAGACCAGGGAGAACTCAGGTGTGGTATATGAGAAAATTCTTTGTCTATGTAAAGGACGAAGTAGGTTCTTAGTGTCACCACCTTTTTCCTTACCATTCTTATGTGTCCGCCAGAGGTCCAGGACGAGAAACTTGACAGAAGACACGTGTCCGCTCAAGTCGAGTGGACTTAGTTTTATATCCAGGACTTTGATTCAGGAAGTTTTGTGTTCGATAACCTTCGGGAACATCTATGAATTCCAACCATGTGAGGTTTCGTGTTCCTCTTTAGTGAAAGAAAAGAGAGGAGTAAGATAACGTAGTTCCGGTACGAACCGACTGAGTGCTTTTGTTGTCTTCTTACTACAGTCGTTCTATCGTCTTATCTTTCAGTGCTGTTGGTAAGGGATTGACTTTACGACTAAATTGTTACTATATACCCGGTTTTATGGAAATACTTGTGAGGTATAAGTTCAGTCCTTAAACTTCAAGGGGTCTACTCGTGTTTTTATTCTTATTGTAGAATTTCATCCGTTATTCTCACTAAAGTGGGACCGCGTAGTCAAGGGAGAGGTCCTACTGTGTTTATTCACGGTTCTCTCTACAGGAACGAATATTACTGAGGGGTCACTCCTTCTTTCTTTTTACCTCGTACGTAGATTACGAGGTCGAAAGTCTCTCTGACCTTCTACCTCTCTGACCTCTCTACCTCTCTGACCAAAGACAGAACTGAGTAAACGTCGTGACTACCTTAGTCTTAGTTAACTTACGGACCCCTGATGTCTCTTGTTTATTCTCACACTGCCACCGAACAACACTGTACCGAGACGTACCAGTCCTCTTCTGTGTACTGAACTTCGAAGAGGGAGTCCTTCTCTTTTCTCACCTCTACATAAGTCGTAGGGTCGAAAAGTTTCCCGACGGACTCCCTTACTATAACCAGGGTGGACTGATTTCTACGACTGTTCCTCGGTCGTGTGGACCTGTGGATCACCGGTGATTCTTGTTCCTTCTCCCCCCTTTAAATATTTTGATCTCCTGAACTTCACAATGTCTTTCTATGGTTTACCTCACTTTCTAATACTCAAAGACTTTTTCTTTAGACAGGGTGTCAGGGTTTCTTTAGTATGGGGAGGTTTTTACCAAAGTTTTAGAGATCGGTCCAACTAACGACTCCCTGAAGGTGACCCGTTTCGGACAACCATTTCTGACCCTTTTCACTAACGAAAAAGTTTACACATTTAGAGTTGTGTTTTGATACTCTATACACTGAGTTAGTTTCCTTGTATTATTGAGAGGTCTATGACTGGGACTTCTTTCTCTCCATACAATAGACTGTTTTTTTGACGGTTGGTTTTTATTGTATGGGTCGTTTGGACAGTAAGTTTTATCTTTCTTTTTATTTATGAAAAGATCTAATTCTTTTTCGAGTCGTGGTGATCCCGACGGATTGTTCTTTATGATCCCTCCGGGAAGTTTAACTTTCCTATAATTCGTCGTTGTGTTTTCGTGATCTTTCATATTTTAAACGACCATTTCCATTTATATCTCTGTATAAGTCTTATGACATTGTGACATTGTCACCATAAATTCAGTGAAAATTAAGACTATATCTTTTGACACTTTTATATAATTACCTATGTGTCATATTCTACTATATTAAACACCGTAGTAATTTTTCACATTTCCCCCGTCTTTTTTTTTGTTTTTTATCTCAAAACTTCAATAATTTTATCTAACGATATTGATATACTACAAAAGATATAGTCTCCTTTGATCGTACGATGTCAGGTATCCCAACGATTCTCAGTCTTTACTGACTCATCCGTACGAACACAATGTATCATTGGGGTTTGTTTGATGGATATCTTTTATATGTTTTCATTTAATTTTTCCTTAAACGTACAGTGATGTTTTTAGTTATTTTGTTTTTTCTTAGTTAGGGATAGTCATCAATAAGTCTACACTTAATTAATTTTAGGGGTTATTTTCCGTATGTCATCGATTTACCTAAAATTTTTTATTCTAGGTACGACAGATATTCTTTAAACGAAATCTTAATTCCTGTGTGTATCCTATTTTCATTTCCCTATTTCCCTACCTTTTTTCCATGAGGTATGTTTTCAAATGGTTTTCTCTTGTTTTTGCCACTGTTTTACCTGAAATTCAGTTTTTAGAGAGGTTTCTCTGTTCCTTCCTGTACTTCACCTTCACTTTCACTTCAGCGAGTCAACACAGACTGAAAAACACTGAACTACCTACCATTGGATGGTCCGAGACCCCAGGTACCCTAAAAGGTCCGTTCTTATGACCTCACCCGACGGTAAAGGAAGAGGTCCCCTAGAAGGGTTGGGTCCCTAGTTTGGACCCAGAGGACGTAACGTCTGTCTGTGAAATGGTAGACTCGGTGATCCCTTCGGGTAATATATATATATATATATATATATATATATATATATATATATATTATTTTTAACCAATTAAACGGTCACTTTGTATACTTAATATTTATATATACGTTAGTAGTAATGTCGTGGGTTTGTATACTCCGATTGTAACTGTTTTGACTTTCCCATCTGTCGTTGGGTTATTGTCATTCCCTAAAGTTACAAGGTCAAAATTATTACTTATCTTATAAGTCTGTCTTCCAGTTGTTTTGTTTTCTTGAACTTGTTGTGAGATCCGGTGTACTTAGATTATCCGAATATATCTTGTGTGACGGATGGGGGTAGTACCAGTGTCGTCGTCTTATGTGTAAGAAGAGTTCGTGTCTACTTTCAGAGGTCCTATCCATTGTACAATCCAATTTTTATTTATTTATTTATTCGGAATTGTTTAAATTCTTCTAACTTTAGTATGGTCCATATAAAAGGTTGGTGTTGACTTACTATAATTTTATCAAAATAATAAAATAAAATAATTATAAAAAATAATTATACGCTCCTTCTTTTGACCTTTTAAGTGTTTATACACCTTTAATTATGTGAGAACTTGTTAGGAATTCAGTTTATTCCTAAACTGAATAAGATGTCTTCTATAGAACTATGTTTGTTTGGCATTTTATGATGTATGGTTTTGTATACCCTACGTCGTTTTCGTCATGACTCTTCCTGTAAGTATCGTTATTTTTATTATTGCTAGAGTTTATTTGTTGGATGGAAATGTTCCGTTTTCTTGATTTTTTCCTGTTTGATTCGGGTTCAACTCTCTTTACGAGAGGTTATATATTTCTTTAGTAAAAAGGTAGTGAAAATCCACCAGAACTTTATTCCTTGTATAACTTGTTATGTGGAAGTTCCTTTATCGTCTAAGTACTTATACTTTATTAGATATCCCCTTGTTTCTCAACCTATTATAAAACAAGTAGGGCCTAGTTCTTGTCATCTTATCTTTTTCCTTGTTGGGATATACGATTTGTGGAGTTTTATGTTCAATTGATAAACAGTTTCTTTTCCACTCAATCAGTTTATTAGATTGTATATATTACAATTAATATATTATTTATATATATTAAACTCCGACGACGTTATGTCGTCACGCAATTAAATCACGTAATTAGTGTTACATATTATGTCATACTTTACAGTTCACGTTTTTTTGAGTATAGAAGGTGTTCATGTTGGAGTTTTACATGTAAAATTTTCTACAGATAACATGTCACTTATACACTTGACTTATCTGTGTCTGTAATGAATGTAAGAAAAAGACTCACACCTACTTCTTTATAAACCGTTCTAAAGTTTAGACTAAAAAAAAAATGTCTAGTCTGTAAAATCGACTTTCTTCGAAATGGGGAAATGTGTGTCGATGAGAAAGTACACATAAAAATTTTTAAATTTATGTCTCTTACGCAAATACTTTTATGTCTGGAAGTCCTTTTCAGATACTTCGTTTATGATTTGTCTTTATAAATTAGTTTAAATATAAAATCCTAATTTTACTTACCATTCACATTAAAATGGTACCTTTCAGATAAAATTATTACTTCATATGGATTGAAGTTTCACTTTCTAAAGATTGATTAGGTTGTTGTGTAATTTTTGGATTTAAGGAAACTGGACAAGTTGTGTTATTTTCAGTTGTGTCAGAACGACAATGTCTTAGTACTTTTCTTATTGACATGACTCGTAAACATAAATGAATAATCATGGAAAAAAATTTCAAAATAATATCTTTTATGAATTAAAAGATACGAGAAACAAAACTTCACCAAAGAATTTTATAATCATCTATTAGATTTTTGAAACTTCATAAAAAGAGATGGTGTCAGGTGAGTTTATGTTTTTTTTATTTGTTTAACAAAGATTCAGTGTCAGTATATCTTTAAAAAGATAGTTTTCACTTGGTTTGTTAAAAATCTAAAAAACATTCATTTGACCCTTTTTTGTAAAGCTAAACGTACTTACTAAAACCCATCTATCGTGTAATTTACGGATATTATAATTTTTATTTACTATACTTATTTGATAAGAGGGGGGTTTATTGTACTTGTGTTCGTACAGACATGAGATTTTCCAAATTATAAATGGTTTTAGACCTTGAAACGGTATAAAATGTCCTACTACATTTGAATTAATTGAGGTCATAAAATACCTTACTACATTTGTATTAATTATCTGATCGTTCGTGATATAAAAGTTTCCAAAGGAGTAACGACCACCCTCAAACAAAAAGAGTTCACTTCAAAAATTCTGAGAAGTTTTCAAAATTTTTACAATCATTAAACTATAAACAAAAGACAAAAGAAATTAAGGGTAAGTGTTAATCCATGACCTTATAAGTCAATAAACATAATCTTTTTGAATCCTTATTTGGTTGATATGTTTTTACCTCTTTTAAATTTATTTATTAGAATTTTCTAATATACGATATTATAATTATCTCATTTTAGTATGAATATTACTATATCTTATTTATTATACTTTTCTCTCATACTTTAATAAATATGTTATAATAGGAATAAATCCGTCAGAAGGGTTCACCGAGTCTGTTATTTCTTAAGTGAACGTTACGTCCTCTGAACCCAAGCTAGGAACCTAACCCTTCTAGGGGACCTCTTCCATTACCTATGGGTGAGGTTATAAGAACGGACCTCTTAGGGTACCTGTCTCCTCGAACCGTCCGATGTCAGGTACCCCAGTGTTTCTCAGTCTGTGTTGACTCTCTGATTCGCGTGTGTGTGTGTGTGTGTGTGTGTGTGTGTGTGTGTGTGTGTGTGTGGTGTAGGAATAAATCCGTGTACTTATTTGAGAGTTTGTGAGACTTTAGTTTTTTCTGATCTTACTTTTTCCGTCTTTGGAACGATTGTCCTCACTATATTATTATATACTAAATGTATATAAAAGTAAGAAATACATAGAATTGAAAGATACTGGAGGTGTTATTTGTGTAGCATAGACTTTCCTTTTGTGTGTGTGTTTTTAGTGTTTTAGAATATAGGAGGTTGACGTCTAAAATGTTCTTTCGTTAACAAGGGGTTTTGTTTTAAATAGGTCTTATTGAGATTGTGTCTTTATACACGAGTGAAGTCAAGACTGGATTGAGTAGACTGTAACTTATATTAGTAGAGGGGGTGACGTTTACTTGTCCAATATTTTTTGACATCTTTGACAGTAAGGATGAACAAAGGTGTGATATAATTCCGAATGGAAGTGTTTCAAAGACGAAGTAGTGGAGGGAATAAAACCTATAACGCTACATCAGAAGGTGTATTTTGTGTATCCACCTACTTCCGAACAACCGTTATCGAGATTCAAGACGGAGAAGACAAAGACTGGGTTGTGGTTACCGTTTATTGCAATGCGATGACAGAGAACGACGAAGACGTCGTAAGAACTGAAGTAGAACCCTAAATGGCAGGCATTCTTGATGACGATAGAACCAGTCTTTAGCACTCCTGAACCGTTTTTCCATTAGTTCCCGTTTGACCTACCGGAAAGGTCAGGCACACAAAGGAGGGTTCATTACATAACTGAGGTACCGGTGGTAGTTCGAGAGAGGGCTGAGTACCGAGGGGTCCCCCTCGAGGTCCTGTCCCATCAGTGACATGACCTGGTGAGGTTGGACTTATTTGAAGCCAGGATACAGTTTCAAGAAACACTATAACTGTTCGGTGAAAAAGTGATAAAGTTTCAAAAGACCCGGTTGTGACATTCTCGGTAGGTTCTACTTTTGATTTAGACAGCCTCGTCATGCTGTTGGATTCACTCTTTCTTTTAGTAGTCTCATGTACACAATGTCTTTCTTGTTTTTCTCCTTCCAAAGTTTATGTACTTAAAAATTAATTGGTCTAACCCCTTAGGAAAGTGTTACATAGACATATATTTCAGTAGTGTCACATATGGAATTTATAACATGTTAAAATATATAGTTAATATAACTTATGGAGTTATTTTGACTTTTAAAAATTTCATTTTCTATGTCTTTCGTCAAATATTCTCAAAACACTTCTAATTATACTGTGTGACAAATTGAACACTTTTAAGAAATATTTACTTCCGATACTAAAAACAACTATAAAAACTTAATAGAATTCCTAATTACTTACTTAGTCGAAATTTTAGTCTGTAATTTTTTACCTACGAACGTAACAACCACCCTTACATTTAGCTATCTCGGGTGATGCCTCTTATCATACCTCTAAGGAACTTTTTGATCCTTATTTTGACGGTATATTGGGTTGTTAGTGTGATAACCCGTATATGAGTCTCCTTTGGTATTGACTTTTTCTGTGTACATGGGGTCACAAGTAACGTCGTGACAAAGGTTATCGATCCTGTACCTTCGTCGGATCTACAGGTAGCTGTCTACTTACCTATTTCTTCAACACCACGTATATGTGTTACCTTGTAATGAGTCGGTACTTTTCCTTGTGTGAACTCAATCAGGACTACTCGACCTACTTGGACCTCGGATAATATGTGTCACTTCAGTCTTCCTCTTTTTGTCTTCGGTATATAATTACGTATATTTACCCTAGACCTTTCTGCCACGACTGCTGGGTCAAACGTCCCGTCGTCACTACCGTCTGGACCTCCCGAAGGGTCCTCCGAGTCTGTCGTTTCTAGACTGAAGTCACGACCTCTGGACCCAAACAAGGGACCCAACCGTCCTAGGGAACCTCTTCCCTTTCCGATGGGTGAGGTCACAAGAACGGACCTCTTAGGGTACCTGTCTCCTCGGACCGTCCGGTCAGGTACCTCAGCGTTTCTCAGCCTGTGTTGAATCGTTGAACGTGAAAGTAAAAGTCACGTCTGTGACTGTATCTCCTGTCTGAACATCCGTATCATCTCCTTCCTTTCCCACCCTGTCTAACTCTCTTATCGTAGTCTTGTATACATGTAAATGTTAAACACATGTAAATATAAATGTTAATGGTATACAGTTTATCTATTGGTCACCCTTAAACGACATACTACGTCCCTCGAGTTTGGACCACTGGATACTGTTGGATCTCCCGACCCTACTCTACCCTCAACCGTCTCTCCAAGTTCTCCCTCCCCATTGTACGTATGGATACTGACTGAGTACACTTGCATGCGTCTTTGGTTGTGTTGTAACATTTCGTTAATAGGAGGTTAATTTTAATTTTTTTAGAAAAATTTACTATCTATTTTTTTTGTTTCTTTTACCTACGACGTATACTTATACTGTAGATCTATAGAGAAACATCCCCGTCCATAACAATATTTCGTTGCAAAATAAGATAAAGAGGTCTCTTATTTACTTTGGTGTTTTATACAGTTATTTATTTACGTAGTAAAAGTCGATATGTGATTGTAGTAATAGTTACTTTATACAAATCAATTTACGATTAGACTTTATAAATATTTTTATGTATATTTGGTTACTTACCCCTTTCCTTGATTTTTGTTTGAAAGACGGTTGAAGTCCTGAGTGGATCGGTCGTTTCCGTGTGTGTAAGAACTATGTCAACTCTTTTACATATACTTGGTTCTAGTACTTTCGTCGGCAGACACATGATGTGTGTCTTACTTGCAAATTTCCAGACTAGTGAGTAGAAGTCGGTGAATATATCATTTTGTAAGGAGCACACTTCACTCAGATCACGTTTCTCCATTTCGGTAAGGCGAGAGGTATTTTTATTTCTGAATGATTCTATGGTCCTTAGTGCACTTTAGTCGTGTAGAAACTCAAGATAGTTCTTTTTTCTGATAGACACCATGTTCAATATGGGTCTACATGTGTGCACTTTTCTTGTTTTTTGTTTTTGAAAGAATTGAGAGAAAAGGTGTCATATGTTGTGCGAAAATTGGGATAAAGTAAGAAAGTCACACAAATATCACTTCTGGACGAGAGATCCCTGACTGACCGAAGTTTGTGTGGACTCTATAGAGATTTTCGAGGGTCGGATCATTCTGTCTGTTGTTCGATCAATCTCTTTGCTTTTCTTATTACTCTTGTATGTCCTCCTCCACCGTTGGATTGACACCTTTCAGTCCCCACCAAGACACCCTTTCGTCTGTCCGTGGGACTCTAGTCTTTCGTCGAAATAGATCCAGTTCTCCTCCTGTAAGATGAGTCTTCCTTTCGTTCCCGTTTCAAGTCCTCCACTCTCTGTCTGGGTCGGGACATCTGTGCAACCAAACAGGGTCACTAAGACGCCAGTTGTCTCTCATGTCGCACCTTCTCGACGTGAACGACGGACGAAGAGATTGAAAACGTGAATTCCGTCGTTTTTATGATAACGATACCGGGTGTCCTGTTCCTACGGTACTGGAACCTTTGCTACTAAACCTTCTCCTCCCTCACTCAGTTCCATCACTCTATGTTTAAAATTCAGCACACTAAAATGAGTCTACTCCACCACAGCGGTACGTCTCCCCACACTTCCTGTGAGAAAGTCATTGGACAGTACCCTTGACAGCGGTCTGAAGTCCCGTCCATGACGTCTTTGCCCTAAGACGGGTCTCTGTTTAACAGGTTGGGTTCCCTTGAGTCGAGAGGACGATAGAAACCTTCCACCTACTCCTACTGTCCCAATGCGAAAATAACCACAAAACTCCCTCTCTGTCCTGTCCTTCCGACACAAACGACCGAGAAGTTCCAGCGGGAAGAAACTACGAGACTTCGCGTAACACGGACCTTGACACTCACAAACACATAGTGAACTAAGTCACCAGTATTTGAACATGTCCCAATAAGAACCGGTAAAGATGAGGTCAGGTCTCGGTACCCCGGATATAATGTATAGACGTTCTAATGGGTTCTCCTGCCTGTGCTTTGGTTCACGACGGTAAATATTTGGTGTCTACTTTCTCGTGAGACTCTCTAGGGGAACATTCTCTCCGACCTAGTGGTCTCAGTGTCCTTTCCTTAAGTAACTTCTGTTTTCACAACCACAATCAGCGAATCAGTGCAGACTGAGAAACGTTAGGGTACCTGACATCGGGGTGGGGCGGGGTCCGAGGAGACAGGTACCTTAAGAAGTCCGTTCTTATGACCTCACCCAACGACAAAGGAAGAGGTCCCCTAGAAGGACTGGGTCCCTAACTCGGGTCCAAAGGACGTATCGTCCGTCTAAGAAATGGTAGACTCGGGGGTCCCTTCGGGTGACTTCTACTTTTCGACCCAAGTTTATACTCGACGTCGAGATTGGTCTACATACTGTGACACGTTTCGGGTACGGTAAATATTTAAAGAAAAGGGTGAGTTTTTTGTTTCCCACAGATGGAGTACCTTACGAACCCACCTCACTTGATACTTTCACAAGACGTTTGTAATTTACAATAACAAAATTATTTAAAATTCAGTTTAACTCAGTTCAACGGTTTGGACAAAAGATGACAATCTCCTTGTAATTAAGTAAATATTTCTCTCAAATATAAATACTCAAAATTTTATACTTATATTTGTGTGAAAAATTTTAAAAAATAAATAAATAAAATTAACCTCCTGTTAGTGAAGTGTTGTGACACCACCGGGGACGGTGTGTAACTGTGTTTAGTCGATACCCTCGTGTACGTGGAGGGGTGATTGGACCTGGGGGAGGGTGGTGGGAGGGGTGGGGTAGGGAGACCCAACAGGGTTTCGTGGCCGAAACTCACGGGACGAAGTCCGTAGGTTGAACGTGATTAGTAGACAAAGTGTATACCATTATATGTACAAAGTTACGAAAAGAGAGTATAGTAGGGGGGGAACGGAAGAGGGTCTATTAGGTTATCAGATAAGAGATGTAGACACTGAAAAAACGAGGGAACGTATATCCTAGTAACAGTGACAGAAAGAATTAGGGTATATATAAACAATTATATGACATAACGATAAAGAGAAAGGGTGAATAAAGTGAGACATATTATCCGAGGTCGAAGTAGGTGAAGTAATCTTGACTGAGTTTACGCAAGGAAAAATACCGACTCATTATAAGGTAACACATATACATGGTGTCGAAGAAATACGTAAGTAGACGTCGGTCTGTAGATCCAACGAAGGTACAGGATCAATGACATTTGTCACGACGTTACTTGCAACCCCATATACACAGAGAAAGTTGAGACCAAAGGAGTCACACTTACGATCCTACAGACATTTTCTACTGGACCTATCGTCTTGATGTTAATCGTCGTAAACCCTGAAGGGATCAGCACGTTACCAATTCTGAGGTGGAGGGTGACGTCCCCTCGTCTAAGTCAGAGAACAGTCCCTTGATTCTAGGGTGTACGGGGTTCCACTTGTTTGTTTTGTTTTAGGTCGAAAGGAAGAGGGTACGTTCGAAAGGATGTCCGTTAGTCTTATTCTCAGTTGTGTGACTCGATAGTGAGTCAAGTCAAGTGAAGTCAGCGAGTCAGCACAGGCTGAGAAACGCTGGGGTACTTAGGATCGTACGGTCCGGAGGGACAGGTAGTGGTAGAGGGCCTCAAGTGAGTCTGAGTGCAGGTAGCTCAATCACTACGGTAGGTCGGTAGAGTAGGAGCCAGAAGGGGAAGAGGAGGACGAGGGTTAGGGAGGGTCGTAGTCTCAAAAAAGGTTACTCAGTTGAGAAGCGTACTCCACCGGTTTCATGACCTCGAAGTCGAAATCGTAGTAAGGAAGGTTTCTTTAGGGTCCCGACTAGAGGAAGTCTTACCTGACCAACCTAGAGGAACGTCAGGTTCCCTGAGAGTTCTCAGAAGAGGTTGTGGTGTGAAGTTTTCGTAGTTAAGAAGTCACGAGTCGAAAGAAGTGTCGGGTTGAGAGTGTAGGTATGTACTGGTGTCCTTTTTGGTATCGGAACTGATCTGCCTGGAATCAGCCGTTTCATTACAGAGACGAAAACTTATATGATAGATCCAACCAGTATTGAAAAGAGGGTTCCTCATTCGCAGAAAATTAAAGTACCGAGGTCAGTGGTAGACGTCACTAAAACCTCGGGGGTTTTTTATTTCAAACTGTGACAAAGGTGACAAAGGGTAGATAAAGGGTTCTTCACTACCCTGGCCTACGGTACTTGAAGCAAAAGACTTACAACTCGAAATTCGATTGAAAAAGTGAGAGGAGAAAGTGAAAGTGGTTCTCCGAAAACTCATGGAGAAGTGAAAGACGGCATTCCCACCACAGTAGACGTATAGACTCCAATAACTATAAAGAGGGTCGTTAGAACTAAGGTCGACACAAAGAAGGTCAGGTCGCAAAGTAATACATGAGACGTATTTTCAATTTATTCGTCCCACTGTTATATGTCGGAACTACATGAGGAAAAGGATAAACCTTGGTCACACAACAAGGTACAGGTCAAGATTGACAACGAAGGACTGGACGTATATCTAAAGAGTTCTCCGTCCAATCCACCAGACCATAAGGGTAGAGAAAGTCTTAAAAGGTGTCACATAACACTGGGTGTGTCAGTTTCGGAAACCGTATCAGTTATTTCCTCTTTATCTACAAAAAGACCTTGAGAGGACGAAAAAGGTACTAGGTCACCTACAACCGTTAAGTTAGAGACCAAGGAGACGGAAAAGATTTTGGTCGAACTTATAGTCCCTCAAGTACCAAGTGCATAACGACTTCGGACCGAACCTCTTAAAACTCGTACTGAAATGATCGTACACTCTACTCACGGTAACACGCCCTCAAACTCGTAAGAAACCGTAACGGAAAGAAACCTTAACCTTACTTTTGACTGGAAAAGGTCATGACACCGGTGACGACTCAAAAGGTTTAAACGACCGTATAACTGACGTCGTGAAAGTATCGTAGTAGAAAGTCCTAAACTTTGTCGAGTTGACCTTAAGGTAGTGGAGGTGATCGAAACAAGTATCGCTACGAAAGATTCCGGGTGAACTGATGTGTAAGGTCCTACAGACCGAGATCTAATCACTAGTGTAGTAGTACTAATAGACCCAGTACTTCTAGAAAAAACATGTCAAGAAGACACATAAGAACGGTGGAGAAGAATTATAGAAAACGAAGACAATCCAGGTCTGGTAAAGACAGGAAATAACTCGGGTAGAAACGTACTTTACAAGGGAATCATAGAGATTAAAAGAACTTCTCTAGAGATCAGAAAGGGTAAGACAAGGAAAGGAGATAAAGAAAAGTAACTAGCGACTTCTTCCGAAAGAATGGAGAAGAACGATAAGAGACCTTGAGACGTAAGTCTACGAATATAGAAAGAAAAGAGGAAACGAAAAACGGAGAGAAGAAAAGTGTCGATAAACATTCCGGAGGGGTCTATCGGTAAAACGAAAAAACGTAAAGAAAAGGTACCCCTACCAGAACTAGGGACAGAGGACATGTTACAGTGCTTGGAGTAAGGTATCAAGTAGTCCGTGAGATAGATAGTCTATAACAGGGAATTTAGATAAAGAGTGAAGACGACATATTAGTATTGCCTAAACTAAATCCAGTATGGTCTTACCAGATCGGTAAAAGGGATGAAAGAAGTTAAACTCAGACTTAAACCATTATTCCTCCAGTACTAGACTCGGTGTCAGTCGAGGACCAGAACAAAAACAACTGACATATCTCGAAGAGGTAGAAACCGACGTTTCTTATATTAGTTAGACTAAAACCACAACTGGTAGACCACTACAGGTACACATCTCAGAAGAGAACACAACAACCTTCTCCCACAAACGATACTGGTCACGTAAAAGAACCGTTTTGAGATAATTAGAAACGGGACGAAGTAAGACGTAAGGTTCCGGTTTAAACGGACAGTGAGGTCCACAAAGAACTGAAGGATGAAAACGTAAGGTCAGGGGATATTACCTTTCCTGTAGAAAAAACCCACAATCAAGATTTTCCAGAGCAT